>PJEM01009935.1:19142-59515 GCA_004023845.1 Helogale parvula | reverse complement strand
TGGCCGGCGTGCCCTGCCTGGTCATCCCCGGCTTCGCCGCCTACAAGCTCATCCGGAACTACTGGCAGAGGCGGGGAGACCGCCAGGGGCTGGTCAGCGGGCCGTCCGTGCCCTCCATCAACGGGGACCTCAAGTACTAAACGGCCCGGCTCGGGGCGTGTGGCCATGGGGGGCGCTCCGGGCTACACGCTTGGAAGCATGTGCATCTGTGTGTGTGTGCACTCGTGTGTGTGTTCGCACGGGTGAGCGTATGTGCGTGCCGTGTGTGTATGTGCGCGTGTACACATGTGAGTGTGGGTGGGTGTGGGTGCGTGTGCAAGCCTGTGTGCTCACGTGTTGAAGTGTGTGCGTGTGTACATGCCTGGGTAACGGTGGGCGTGTGTATATATGTGCTGTGGGCATGAGTGTGGATACGTGCCAGTGTGCACACACGTGTTTGTGCGCACACACGCCTGCACACGCTCTGGGCACCGTCAGAGCTGCGGCGGCATGAGGAGGCCGCGTCTGCCCTGCTCCCCCGGCAGGAGACGGCTCCCTGCGCCCCTCAGGACCGCCTCCTTGCCGCCCACCCTCGCCTTGCTGTTGGCCCTTGACCTAGGAGGTCCCGGTGAGGTCGGGACACGGGGCCCCGCCCGAGGACGGCCCCGGGGCTGTGAGCTCCGGAGGCCTGACCGTCCCCCTGCCGCCGGGTGCCGCTCCGGGGGTTCCGGGCGGCTAATCGTCACTTCTGCGGCTGCAGGGAGCTGAGCGGGTCGACGGCTCAGCGGGGCCCGGCTCTGGCGGAAGGCGCCCCGCGTACTCCCTGCAAGGAGCGGATCCTCACGACTGTCTAGCCGGCGCTGGGACGGCCGGTTACACGGTGACGCGGCCGTGGCTGCCACGGTCAAGGACCGTCCACGGCGAGGCCCAGGAAGCCTAACCGGTCGGTGCCACCTGGTGGAGTCAGGGGCTGACTTTTCCGTCCCTGTCCGGGGACTCACAGCCAACCTCAGCCGAAGTCACTGGGCGCCTGGGGTGGTTATTTTAATGGGCTGGTCGCCTCCGCCCTCCACAGAAAAAATCTGGAGTCGTAAGTTAAACCGGACTTTCTGAGAACCCCCTGGGCAGGGGTGGGGACCCGGGTCCTGGAGCCGGGTCCCCACCCCGGATGCCCCAGTGCCCTGTCCCTGTCTCCATGCCTCCTGTCCAGCGGTGGCCATGGAGTTGAGCCCTGTGGCGCCCGCTGTGAACTCCAAACACCGGGCCATGTCCAGGTCTCTGCTGTCACCTGCGGAGCCTCGGCAGCAGTGTGCGTGGCCGGGGCGGCTCACAGCCCTCCATGCCCGGCCTGCACGGGGCGCCCTGTCCCACACGGCTCCAGCCTGCCCCCCCCCCCCCGCCTTCCCACTCCCGCTGTGAGAACACAGGGAGCCCCGTCCATGCTCTGCCCCCTGGGGTGTGTGGAGAGGACCCCAGGGGGTGTGACCTGGGGGGCTCAGCCGGTCATCCCACCCCCCCACCAGCGCCTTGTTCGCAGACACGGCGTATTTGCATGTTTTCGTGGGCGTAACGTGTGCCAGTCTAAATAAATTGCCGTTTCGTATTCTCGGCCTAAACGTTGTCTGGATGCAAAGGGACGAGCAGGGAGCGGAGCCCCGTCACGCGGGGCGGCGCAGACTGTGGTTCTGGTTGGGGGGTTTTCTCTGAAGAAGCTGGGACGCCACGTCACTGTGTCCACGGAGCCTGGGGCGTGGTGAGGGGCCTTGGGCTCCAGGCCGTGGCACCCCGGGGAGGTCAGGTGGCTGGGCGAGGGCTACTCCCTCCCCTCGGCTTCTCACACCCCCCGGCCCCTCCCCTTCTCACTACCCTCCCCGGCCCCTCCCCTTCTCACACCCCCCGCCCCCCAGGGAGGAGTCGCTGGCAGTGTGGCCACCAGGGCCCACACCTCTGGGTCCCACGTATTGGGGACTGTGTGCGACGGGCCTGGGGAAGCGGGGATTTCCAGTCCAGGCCTCTCGCCTGTTCTGGAGACGTCTGCTGGGCGTCCGCGGGTCTAGGAGCCTCCGTGGCCGTCCCAGGCTGAGTACTGCGTCAGCCCAGTGTCCCCTCCACTGTCCGCCTCACAGGGCCCCCGGCCGGGCTGAGCCCACCCCTTTCCCGTGGCTGTGGCGTCCCCCTGTCCCACCCGCTGCCTGGGGTGCCAGTGGGTGCTGGGGAGCAAGAGAAGCCCCTCCCACTCCCAGCCCTGACCCCTGACCCTTGCGACCCTCAGGAACCCCCTCTGAGACACGGGTGATGGGCGCTGGGGGGCCCGCAGGGGTGAGGGGGACCTGCACATGTGCTCGTCCCCAGAAGAGGGACACGTGCCACCGGCCAGCAGTTCACACTCAATCTCCAAAAAATGAGTGTGGCTTAGAAGTGGACAGAACACCCCCCGTGCCCTCTCCGGCGTCGGTCCCGCGTCTGCACAAAGACACGGCCGCGCTGCCCTTGTGCGCGGTGAACAGTGTGCACCCCCGGGGGCACAGCGAGGAGGACAGCCTGGTGGCGGCGCCCCCACGGACCGCCCGAGGACGCAGCGGGGGGTGCAGGCCCACCCCCGGGTCCCACACGGAGACGCTGCTCATGTAACATTCTTGAGGTGACAAAGCAGTAGCAGAGGAGGGGAGGTGGGGGAGGGGGGGACCGTGCGCTGAGCTGAGTGGCCAGCGTCCCGGCTGCGACTAGGTGTCTGCTAGAGGCCGCCAGCGGGGGAAAGGGCGCAGGGGCCCCGCTCCCCACTCCTCACGGCCCCTGTGAGGCTGCAAGCGTCTCACAAGCAGTTGACGAGAGTCCATAACTTTGATAAAACAGCCAGATGTGCCCCAGTCCTGGGAGCACCGCAGGGTCCCCGTCAGGGAGCAGGGTGGCGGCTCACTGGCCGGGCAGGCCGTCCGCCTTGGGCAGGGCCGAGGGGGGGCCAGAGGCCGGGGGGTCAGGGAGCGACCGCCGTGTTAGAGCGGGAGCCTGGCCCGAGTTACCAATTAACTGGTTCCACCGGTTTTGGTTTAAATAACGCCAACGCACACGGAGGGGAGACGGTGCGGGCTGCGCGGAACCGGGCGGGAGCGAGCGGCGGGCATGGCGTGTGCCCAGGGACCAGACCCGCTGGGGGCCGGCGGCGGCGGCGAGCGGAGGCCCCGCTGGGACAACAGGCTGCAGTACCTCCTGAGCTGCGTCGGGTTCGCCGTGGGCCTGGGCAACATCTGGAGGTTCCCGTACCTGTGTCAGACCTACGGGGGAGGTGAGCCGCGCCGGCGGGGGCACCGACCCTCCACGACCCCACGGGGGGGCTCCCACACAGCGTCCTCCCCGGGCCCCGCGCTCGGCAGGCACATGCCGGCCGGGCAGCCCCCGCGCCCCTGTCTTCACGCGGCCACTTCGCCCTCCGTTCCTAAGTCCGAGGTGGCGTCAGACTACCGGCCCCTGCCTGTCACCCACGGCCCTCGGGAGCTGACACGGGACATCACCCAGGCCAGGCTGGCCCTTTTCTGGGGTCTGACCTTGGGCCCCGTCTGGCCTCAGTGGGGACAACTCGGGCCCCCGGAAGAAATGAAAGTCTGCATGGTTGACCCCAAGCCGCCGTTTGCGATGGGGGTCGTCCTTCCGTCCCTCGAGGGCGCCCTCGGCCCTCCCGGCAGTGCCGCACCGACAGCGGCCAGGCCGTGCTGGGGGAGTGCTGGGTGGGGGGCTCCGGAGCCGCGTGACCCGTACACGAGGATGCTGCTTCTGGAAAGTCCCGTTAGTTTTGCTCTGCTTCTAAGGAGCTGGAGGAGACACCTGGCCCACAGGTGTTGGAGCCTCGGCGGGGGTTTGGGGCTGGGCGAGTGCCTGAAGGTGCGGCTCACGCCGAAGCGGGGGGCGGAAGGCCCGGCTCGGTCCCTGGCCCCGGCTGCCCTGTGTGTTGGGTGTGAAGCAGTGACCCATGTGCCGGCGGTCACTCAAGGCGGCACAGACGGGAGCCCGTGAGCCGTGGCTCAGCGCTGCGATGTGCTGGGACTGTGCCGGACGTACCTTCCGGAACCCTCATCGCCACAGGCCGCGCGCCGGGGCTGCCTTCCCAAGGGCTCAGGGTGGCTGAAGCCCCAGCCCCTGGGCTTTGGGGGGGGTCCTGGTGTCTAAATGCTTCTTCTAGGCCCTATTTCCAGGCGTGGAAGCACTCGGTGAAATGTCAGGAAACATTCAAGGTTCAAAACTCCTACTTTTCCTGAACAGGTAACGCTCACATGGGACAATGCCTTTTTTGGTCTCACTTTGACCACTACTGAGTTTTTCCACAGGAAGATGGAAGTGATAAGCAGGGAACGGACCGCGCACCCCTCTCCTACGCTGGCCTCTGTATTTATTGCCTGTTAATTTTCCACGTGGACTTTACAGCCCGTTTGTCAACGCCCACGAGACTGCCGGGGCTTCGCGGGCACTGCGTGGGGTCTGGGCTGTGCGGGGAGAACTCTCCCGCGGGGCAACGGCGAGTCACCGCTCCTCAGAGACAGCACGTCCCTGTCCCGTCTTGCGTCCTCTCCAGCCTGATCTCCTGCTGAGTCTCAGCAGTGCGGGGCTGGGCAGCCGTCCTGAACACACATGCCTTCTTCTCCGCTCTCTTAGTGGATGGACGGGTGCACGTGGCCGGCGGCCCCTGTGCGGGGGCGATGCGCGGGGCTCTCGCAGACCCGCCACGTGGGCACGTGACGTGTGGTCAGTCTCAGTGTCCCCGAAGATGGGCTGGGGCGAGACAAGGAAAATTTCCGCTTCTTCCGTGCTCGGACAGCAAACGTGTAAGAGTCTCCCCCACACCAAGCAGTTCTCCCAATCTCGGCAGAATATAACCCATTCCTGCCGGCATCTCCTCAACAGAGCACAGACACCTCAGGTTAAGGGCTCGGCCCCCAGCTCAGAATCTGATCTCAAGCGGTGGGTCCCCAGCTGACCCACAGCTTTATCTGACTTTGCTACAAACTCAGGGATGCACCCGGCCCCACGTCACGGTCACAGAACTGGGGAACGCAGTTTGTTCCTACTCCAGGTTTTTGTAAGGAACAGCCGGACGGAGGCATGCACGGGGCCTGGCGTGGGAGCAAACACCCTCCCCGCACCGCCCGAGGTCGCCAGCCTGGAAGCTCTCCAAACCTCTGGGGGTCTCATGCACCTTCTGCTCCGGAGGCACGGCCCTCACCGAACCTCCGGCCCGGCCATCAGCGGTCTCCAGGCCCTCGCCCCAGCCTGGAGGTCTAAGCACGAGGTTGGGTCCTCCTGTGACCAGCAGCCACCCCCAGATGGGCTTGGATGTTATCTAGGCTGCGGTCAGCACACTTTCTGGGCAGGGCTGACAGGCACCTTACGCAGGGTGGTGCTCCCACTACGTGTGGTCTCTGTCCTGTGATCACGGACCCGCTCCTTCTCTTGTCCCCCGAGCACCTCAGACTCTGCCGCACGAGCTTAGCTACAGAGACAGACTCCCTCCCCTCCCGGCCCTGCCCTGCCCTCCCCTCCCATTCCTGCCCCCCAACCCCGTGCTCCCTGCCTTACTGACCTTGACCAGCACCTGAGCCCCTGCCGGGCTGGGACCCTCCCCACAGAGCAGGGGTCCATGTGTCTGGGCCAGCCTGGGGCCTGCACGCCCTTTCCAGACAGGGTGTCAAACACCCAGGAGCCAGAGCCCCTGCCAGACAGCCAGGCCCCCACTTCCAAGGCCTGCGCAGCTGCCACCCTGTCTTTTCCAAGGTGCCTGTGTGACCCGAGGCCTGAGGGCGGCTGGGAGTCCACCTGCCTGCATGGGGCCGCACAGGGCAGGCTGGGGCGGGAGGAGGAGCAGGCAGGGGAGGCCCCCAGGCCTGGGAATGACACCTCCCCTGCCAGGAGCTCCCTGGGGTGCTCGGGCCTCATTCACACCCTCAGCTACGAGCCCCTGACCACAGACACCCTGGTCGTCCCTGGGTGTCCGGGGTGTCCACTGAGGCCAAGTGTCCCTCTGAAGCTGATGTGGGCCGAGGGCTCCATGGCCATGGGCCCCTACTCGGTGTCAAAACCCCTGAGGGTGACACAAGAAAGCAGGGGGAGGCCGTCAGAGGACTCCGCAGGCAGGGCCCTGGTGAGGGGAGAGCCTGTCCCAGCGGGGCAGGCAGACGCAGGGAGCGTGGTGGCTGACCTGCACTCCTTTTGGCCGGTGTGGTTCCCGAGCGTGTCAGGGGCCTGTGCGCGCAGGGGGGAGGAGTGGCTGTCAGTCCTGGAGTGACTAAGGGCCAGTGAGTCCACGGACCTCCGCCACCTGGAAGAAAGTGTGGCTCCCGTTGCCGTGGGACTGGGGAGGACGAAGCCGCTGGGGACTCCCTTCCCCAACCGTATGACAGCAGCCACCAGTCCCGCGGGGTCTGGGGAACCGCCCTCTCCACACAGAACCCCCCAAGTGATGAGGCCGGGCCCCTAGGGCTGTGGGCTCCAGGACAGGCCGGGCCCTACTCCTTGACCCCGTGGCTTTTCTGCTCCTTCCACGGCCGGCCACGTGTGGAAAGGCGTGGCTCTCCCACCCGTCCCGGGGGTGGTCTGCATGCCAGCCTGGGGGTCGTGGAGCCCCCGCCCCACACCGCCCTGCGTCCGGGTGGGAGCAGAGGCCATGCGCAGCCCAAGGCTGGAGAGGCGGGTCCCGGCCCACACCCAGGTGGGACGTCACCCCTCCCCCCCCCCCCCCCCCCCCCCCCCCCCCCCCCCCCCCCCCCCCCCCCCCCGGGAGCACAGCCAGCTCCGCGTCGCAGGAGAGCCCGTGCTGGGGCTCGGGGTGTCCCTGTAACGACAAGACTGCCTTCTGTGGCAGGAATCCTGCCAGCATGGCGTCACAAGGTGGGACGCGGCTGAGCGATCTGGAACAGCGGCGAACCGGGGGCCCGACCTGCAGGCCGTGCCCCTCTCAGGAGGCCCCGCCGGGGGGCAGCCGCTCTCCACCGACCACCGGGTCTTTGCAGGGGCCTTCCTCATCCCCTACCTCATCGCCCTGGTCCTCGAGGGGATCCCGCTCTTCTACATCGAGCTGGCCATCGGCCAGCGCCTGCGGAGAGGCAGCGTCGGGGTGTGGAAGGCCGTCTCGCCCTACCTGGGCGGAGTGGGTAGGCTGCCCCCCTGCCTCTGCCCAGAGCGGTGGGGAGACCACAGGTCCCGTGGGAGCTCTGTGCCGGCTTGTCATGCCAGGCCACACGCGGTGGCTTTGAACCTGCACAAAAGGCGCCCTGACATGACACACGTGTGACGCGATGTGACAGGGGCAGGACACACACGTGGTGGCGCCCCCGAGGAAGCCAACTCTGGCCATAGTCTGAGGATGCCCGTCCCAGGAGGCCATTTTGTTTCCCCAAAGCCCAAGCAGGGACCTGGGGACGGGGCGCTGTGTGGGGTGAGCCCAGCGAGTGAGAGGAGGCGGCGGCAGGCCGTCCCTGGTCACTCGGGTGTCTGCCCCACAGGTGCCGGGAGCCTTGGGAGCTTGCGGGTGTCCCGGGAGGCCCTGGGCAGGGGGAAGACCTGGGCTGGGAGGGCCCGTGAGGTGGGCGTGGCAGGGAGGGGGCTGAGCAGCACCCCCCCCCCCCCCATGGTGGCTACAGCGCTGCCAGGAGGCCTCTCCGAGGGGAGGTGGGGAGGCGGCTGAGTGCAGGGCCGCGGAGCCGCAGGGCTGCAGAGACGGGGCAGCGGTGGGGCGGGAGCGGGAGGCATTCGGGTGGCGGAGCAGGGGCGGGCAGAGCAGGGGCGGGCGGCCGGGTGCGGGCGGGGCGCTGACCACGGCCGTCTGCAGGGCTGGGCTGCCTCACTGTGTCCTTCCTGGTCAGCCTGTACTACAACACGGTGCTCACGTGGGTGCTGTGGTACTTCCTCAACTCCTTCCAGAGCCCGCTCCCCTGGGGCTCCTGCCCGCTGGACCTCAACCACACAGGTACCTCCACGCGCCCGCACCAGTGCCTCTAAGCACCATGTCTGAAATCCCGTGCTCACCCCACCTCATCTGACCCCTGACGGCCCCGGGCCCCCACAGCACAACTGCGTGCTTTCCAGTGACGGGAGGGCGAGCGGGCAGGACCCGGGCTCCTGCTGACCCAAGTCCAGACCTGAGCCCAGCGCTCCGTCGGGGGGGGGCCCGTCGGAGCGCGGGAACAGTCTGTTTTCCAGGCCGCTCGCCCAGCTGCGTTAGCCCTCCTTCCCTTCTGCCTCTGCTGACACTAACGTGAGTTCAGCACCTTCTGAGTGAGGCCCGCCTGGGGGGAAGCTCCCCGAGTCAGCCTCTAGGGCCCCGGCTGGACGCCCCGGCCGGCGGAGGGCCCGCGTCCTGCCTGCTGTGCCTGGCGCTCAGCCAGCCGCCCCGGACAGGTTATCCGGAACCACACCCCTGAGCGGAGGCCTGTGGCCCGAGCCGTGTGTCCAGCCCCTGACGGGCCCCTCCGGGTTCCAGGGCTGGAGGCGGAGTGCCAGGCCAGCAGCCCCGTGAGCTACTTCTGGTACCGGCAGACGCTGAACATCACGGCTGACATCAGCGACAGCGGCTCCGTCCAGTGGCGGCTGCTGGCCTGCTTGGCTGCGGCCTGGGCCATCGTGTACCTGTGTGTCATCAGAGGCATCGAATCCACGGGGAAGGTGAGCCCCTGGGGCGGACCCCGCCGCCCGGCCCCCTTCAGCTCCGGGGCTTGAAGGCTCTGCTGGGCGGGTGCAGGCTGGGGAGGGTGCCGCTCTGTCAACATGGCAGGTTTTTTCCTTTCTTTTCCTTTTAACCAGTGTGGGTCTCTGTTTAAAGCGTGTTTCTTGTTGACACATACAGTGCGGGTCTTGCTTCTTATCCGAGCTGGCCGTCCTTGCCTTTGTTTGGCTGTTTAGACCGTTCAGTGTGACTATGAATCCGGTTTCAGTCTGCCGTCCAGTCCCCTCTGTTCTCCATCCTGCTTCTCCCGTTCCCTGTGTACGTCTTGGGGCCTGTCCGTGTCCTGGGCCAGCTTCTCAGCGGTGACTGTTTAGTCTCAGGGATGGATTAGCACTCAGCCAGCAGTCCCTCTGGGGCCGACGCTGCCCACCGAGCGAGGCGGGGGTCCTGCTCACGCTGCACCGCCCGGCTCCGCTTTCTGGCTGCTGGCACACGTTTCACACACACTGTGCTGTGGGCAGCAGGTGCATGGCTGGCACGTCTGTTTTCAACAACTTACTATCTCGTAGCCATGGTTACTCACGTGGTTTCCGAGCAGAGAGGACGGGGGGTGGGGGCCGGGCCTCGGCTCACAAGCCCCCCTCGGGGTGCGCCCGCCCTTCTCCGGGGCCTGGACTGAATTAGACCAAAGCAACCATGAGGCCCAACAAGCCAGCCAGAAATTCCAAATACCCCTGTGGTGGATGCCCCTAGGGGGGCACCCGGCGACTCCACAGTCCATCTGTGGGGGCTCTGGGGAGGGAAAAGTGTCGTCTGTGGTCCTTCCATGCAGACCCCTGACCACATCAGACTGGGCACTGGTCCTAGGCTGGGGACGGGGGTGTGGGTGGGTGTGTGGTCCCCATGAAGCACCCACTTGTGGGCACCAGGGTGGGGAGGAGAGAGGCCCACCTGCCCTGTGGGGACCGAGCCCACTCGCAGACCTGAGTACATTTGTGAACCCAAGTGTGACCGTCCCCATGAGTCCCAGTTCCCCAGACACTGACTGGAGCTCACAGCCCCGGGGCCCCACCCCGGCCCGAATCCCAGATGAGTGACAGGAGCCGGCCGCTGAGGTGTGGACGGCACGTCTGCCTCTTAAAGGTTCCATGTGAACAGATACCACTGCAGAGTCTAACAACTTGGTGTTTTTTTAAGGCGATTTATTTCACAGCCCTGTTCCCCTACCTGGTCCTGACGGTCTTCCTCATCAGAGGGCTCACCCTGCCCGGAGCAGTCAGAGGCCTAACCTACCTGTTCACTCCCGATGTAAGTTGGTCTGAATTGAAGTCTGGGCTCCTGGAAACCCAGGAGTCAGAGCCCAGTCCAGCCCAGCTCGCTCCATCTCCTGGCCGTGGGAATGGCCATGAGCTACAGGCCAGGGCACCAGGGCCATGTGGGGCGAGGGCAAGGAGGGCAGTCAGGGTGCGGGGAGCAGGAGGAGGACTTGGTTTGTGACGCGTGGACTGGTGCCCGAGGGTGTTGTGGGCGGGGTTCAGAGAAGCCAGTGGGGGCCCGGACGTCCCGCCCGAGGGCCCCAGACCCCACGCCTCCAAGGGCTTTGCCAGCTGCACACACCCCACAGGTGAGAGCCACAGGACCCACGGGCCTGCCCCCCGCAGCCTGCACCCCTCCGAACCGCTCCGTGCTCCCCAGGCCCCTAGTGAACCCTGGGAGCTTCCAGGGGCTGCGGGGGCGTCCGTCCCGCCACAGGAACACCTCGCATGGCGTGCACACGAGCTGCCCGGGGCCCTCCGGTCACTCAGAGCCGCCAGGGCTGAGAGGAGCGGAGGAGGCACACCCATGTCTCGCCACTCAGACCCTCCTCAGCCCGAGGGGCCCGTCAGCCGCTCTCTCCGAGCCGTGTGTCCGTGGGACGGGAGCCGTGGGCTTAGTTAACACGGTCCACGTGGGGCCGTTCCGGAGCCGTGGGCCCCCCAGCGTGGGGTCTGCCGCACAGCGGGTCTCTCCTGTCCTCGCAGGTGCAGGTTCTCCGGAGCCCCCGGGTGTGGCTGGACTCGGCCACACAGATATTCTTCTCCCTGTCCCTGGCCTTCGGAGGACACATCGCTTTTGCAAGTTACAACCCGCCCAGGTAGGGGCCGGACTCAGGGTGGGTCCCGGGCGTCCTGTCCCCAAGCCCTGGGAGCAGCACAAAGCTATGTCCTGTGTGGGAGGAAGGGACCTGCTGGGACCCTGTGACAAGAGCAGACTCGTGGGGATTCCGCCAGTTCCTCAGCCGTCCCGGGGGCTGGCGGTTAGGGCTCCTTACGGCAGCTTCTAGCATGTTCTGGAGGAGGAGTGCCTGGAAAATCAATCCCAGGAACCGGCCAACAGGCACCATGTGTGTCCTGCACGAGGCCATAAAAGTGGGAATACAGTGTGCGTCAGCCTCCCTGTCACTAAAGACGGGGCGCAGGCCCCACCTCGCCGGGGGACCGGTGCCCGGGCGCTAAAGCCCCCCCATGGCCGTGAGGCACCGCGGCCCTCTAAGCAAACACAATTCTGCCGCGGTGGTCAGACCTCTCCCCTGAGAGGCGCAGGGGTGGGGATGTGGGCGGTGGGCCCGGGGTGCTTCCCACGCCGCCCCTGACGGTGACCGCCTCAGCCCGCTCCCAGGGCTTGTGTGCTCCATGCGGAGACCACCTCACCAAGGCCTGCCCCGCCATGCCCCATGTGGTCCTCAGCTGCCTGTGTCCAGGCCGTGGGCACTGCAGACCATCCACAGCCCTGAGCTGGGGTGGGTGGGGAGGCCCTTGGGGAGGGGGTCAGCGGGGAGGGGGTCAGTGAGGAGGGGTGGTCAGGGAAAGATCAGTGGGGAGGGGACAGTAGGGGGGTTTGGGAGGGGTCTGCAGGGACGGGTCAGAGGGAGGTGTGGTCAGGGAGGGGTTAGTGGGAGGGGCCTCAGCAGGGAGGGGTCAGTGAGAGGGGCCTCAGCAGGGAGGGGACCATGGAAGGGTCTGAGCCAGTCCTGAGACCGCCGGGAACAGAGCCAGTGCTCAGGGCCCCCGCACGCCAGCCCCGTGTGCAGGGTGGGGCGGGGGGCGGGGGGAGTGGCCCGGGCACAGAGGCACAACGTGCGTGTGTCTGCCAGGAACAACTGTGAGAAGGACGCGGTGACCATCGCCCTGGTCAACAGCATGACCTCCCTCTATGCGTCCATCGCTATATTTTCTGTTTTGGGATTCAAGGCGGCCAATGACCACGGGCGTTGCCTGGACAGGTGAGCACGGTGCCCGTGGCTCTGAGGGTGAGGTGTCCACGGGGCACGGGCTTCTGGCGCTACCCGCTGCTCTCGGGGCCCCACGCTACCACCCTTTATTTCCCTAGGGAGCGGGGTGGAGGGTCCCCAGAGCTTGAGTCCACCCACAGCCTCGAACGTGACCTGGTGCAGGCGTGGGACCACGTGCGGATCCAGCTCCTCATGAGCGGCCGGCGGGGGCACACGGCGCACACGTGTGGACACGCAGACACGTGTGAACTGGCAGACAGCGTGCACACACACGCACACAGTGCACAGGAGTGAACACGTGCACAGGGCACACACGTGTGAACACACAGGCAGACACGTGCACAGGGCACACACGTGTGAACACACAGGCATGCACACACACATGCACACACACACACAGAAGGCCATGTGACGAGGGAGAAGAGTTAGAGGGACGTGGCCACAAGCCCAGGGACGCCTGGGGCACGAGAGGCTGGAAGAGGCGGGAAGAAGCCTCCCCCGGAGCCGCGGGAGGGAGCGCGGCCCTGCCCACACCCCTGCGTCCGGCCTCTGCGCTCAGGGCTGGGGGAGAGTAAACGTTGCTTTGAGGCTCTCCGTCCGCAGCCACGTGCCACAGCGGCCGGGACACTGAGGCGATGGCGCTCAGGTGGAACTACCGCGCCGCTGGCCCGGCTCTGCCGAGGCTGCCGACTCGGGCAAATGGCGCTGGCTGGGCCGGCAGAGCGCAGAGGGGCGGGCGCGGCCTCCACGGGGCGGCCACACGCCCACCACACCAGGGCGGCCCCATGCCCACCGCGCCAGGGCGGCCCCACACCCGGGCCCCCGTCGGCAGTGAGACCTGCTCTGACCACGCTCAGGCCCCGCTGAGGGTGGAGGGGCAGACGGAGCGGCTGTGCCGCACGCAGCCTGAGCCTGGGCACGGCAGGGGTGCGTGCACCCTGTGGAATGTTCCAGAGGCTGCAGCGCCCGCGTGGTGAACCACAACAGTACTTCCAGCTGTTTCCACAGCACCGTGAACAAGGGTTGGTCCGTGGACACTGCCCATGGTGGTGCCAGTGACTCAGGCAGGGCTGACGAGGCCCCTCTGAGTCCCAGCTTGGCCGCCTGCCACGGGGGACACCAGACAGCACCTGAGTGCAGCACCTGAGGGACATTTTAAATGGCACCAGCAAAGGCACAAAAGCATGATCACAACGGCACTGAGCAAACTGTGAGGTGCAGGCGGACAGTAGGGCGCCGCGCGCTGACCCCAGCTCCCGGCAACTCTGGGCCTGGCCACTGCCTACCCCGGAAGCAGTCCCAATGTCAGGGTCAAAGACGCACTGCAGCACGTAGGCAGATGGAAACATTCAGGACACCCGCCGGCCTGTGTTCAAGCCACGAGCCTTGGAGACGGGGTGTCTGACGGAGGCGGCAGGACAGGGAGCATCTGATGGAGGCAGCAGGCGGATGGAAATCGGGGGCCGTGGTTCTTCCCAAAACACTTTCAGGGCGCTGCCCGGTCCCCCCGTGGCCCTGGGGGAGTGGCCCCACAGGCCCGGCCCCTCTCCCGCGGGAGACAGCGTGCTGCCGCCCCCCTGGGTGTCTCCGGGTGCAGGGCGCCAGCCTAGCACGCACCGGCCTGTGTCTCTGCAGAAACACCCTCCAGCTCATCAATGCATTCGATCTCCCGGACCAGAGCGTCTCCAGGGACGACTATGCCGCTGTCCTCACGCACCTGAGCGCCACCCAGCCCGAGAGGGTGGCCCAGCTCTGCCTGGAGACCTGCCGCCTGGAAGACTTTCTGGACAAGGTACCTGAGGGGCCGCAAACCGTCTCCACAGGCCTGGGCCACAGTGGCCTGCGGGATGTGAATAAAGGACACCGGGCTGACCCCGTGCCTCGGCGGGGCTCAGCCTCCAGAAAACCTGTGGCCTCAGATGCAGTATGTGTGACGGGGACAGCAGGTCAGGGGCCAGGCCGGCCCAGGACACCTGCTGTCTCCGGCACGCAGAGGCCGGGTCACGTGGTGGGGTCGCCCATCAGAAGGCAGCCGAGCCCAGTGCCCCGGGGCCTGCCGTCACCCACTAGCTGCACAGTATTAAAGGGGGAAGGTTCCAGCCCCTCAGGGGCACACCTGTGGCCAGTCGTGCGGCCAGAAAGGGCCGGGCCACTGCTTTCCCTGCGGGGTGTCAGTCACCTGTGCCGCCCGGGGCTCGCCGGCGTGTGCACAGCGCGAGTGCCCTTGTGCCCGTGTCGCAGAGCGCCTCGGGCACTGGGCTGGCCTTCATCGTCTTCACGGAGGCCGTCCTCCACATGCCGGGGGCCCCGGGCTGGGCCGTGCTCTTCTTCGGGATGCTCTTCACCTTGGGCCTGTCGTCCATGTTCGGGAACATGGAAAGCATCATCACGCCTCTCCTGGATATGGGGCTCACGCACCGATCTGTCCCCAAGGAGGTCCTGACCGGTGAGTGGACAGGCCTGTCCCCGCCCTCCTACCCGACGTCCAGATACCCTTTGTTCTCAAGGGCTCCGGGGCGGTGGCCCGGTCCCTGGGAAGGCTGGGTCTGGCCTCGTCACCCCTCAGGGCTGGTCTCGGTGGCTCTCCCCCCGGCCCAACACCCCCGAGGGCCAGCACAGGAGCGGGGGGTCATGCGGGGGCAGACCAGGGGCCGCTCCCAGCACTGCTCACCCACGCCCAGCCGCCATCCCACGTGCCCTCCTGTCTCTGGCCACCGCGGGGCCCTGGTGGAGGGGGCAGGTGAGGAGAGGGGGTGCACAGGCCGGGGCGGGGGCCGGGAGCCCGGGGGCCGCTCAGACGGGGCCGCCATCCTCCAGGGCTGGTCTGCCTGGTGTGCTTCCTCTCGGCGATCTGCTTCACGCTGCAGTCGGGAAACTACTGGCTGGAGATTTTCGACAACTACGCGGCTCCTCTGAACCTCATGGTCTTCGCCTTCTTCGAGGTGGTCGGGGTTGCTTACGTTTATGGGATGCAGCGGTGAGTGAGCGGCCCCCGAGTGGATGGCGTCTGGGCTTCGAGGCAGCACAGGACTGGATGGGACCCTCTGAGCTCCTCCCAGACAGACTCAGGGCGGCCCCCGGGGCTCCAGAGAAGCGCCCTGGGGACCCTGCTCCGCAGGCTGTGCGCCTTCAGCCTGGGGGGGGGAAGGGTGGGACAAGATGGCTCGTCTCCAGCCAGGCTCCGCAGCCTCCTAAAGTCCAAGGCCGAGTGGACACTGAGGTGGCAGCGGGGCCCGCCCTGCCCTGCCCCCATCCTCGAGGTCTCTGAGAACTGGGGCCCTGGCCCCGCCCACCTCCACCTGCCTCCGGCCCACTGCACACCTGGACTCACAACTGTACCACACCTGTCAATCACACCTGCCACCATGGACTCACACCTGTTAATCACACCTGCCATGTACCTGTCACACCTGCACTCACACCTGTCACACCTGTCAACATGGACTCACACCTGTCAATCACACCTGCCACACACCTGTCACACCTGCACTCACACCTGTCACACCTGCCAACATGGACTCACACCTGTCAACCACACCTGCCACACACCTGTCACACCTGCACTCACACCTGCACACTTGTATCCATCTGTCATACTTTTACTCACACCTGTCATACCTGTCAACTCACTCTCACACCTGTATCTCCCACTTGTCACGTGCACGCCCCTGCCACACACTTGTCACACCGGCACTCACATCTACACCCACATCTCTCACATTCGCACTCACGCAGACCCCACTTGCCCTCATACCCGTCATACCTGTGAACCTGCACTCGCACCCATTGTTCACACCTGTCACCTGCACTCCCCCGCCACACAGCTGCCACACCTACTCACACCAGCACTCACACCTGTCGCACCCCAGCCATAGCCCCGCTCACGGTCCTAGAAGTTGTGACCTCTGTCCTTGTTCCTCAAAGGGTCCCGGGGGGCCCTGCGTGCCAGGGAGGTCACCGCTGCTCTGTGGTTATGGGGGCGCCCGCCACCTGGAGAGGCAGGAGGGGGACTGGCCCGGCAACGCGGGGAGACGCAGTGGGCCCTGGGCACAGCCAGCCATGTTGCTTCGGGCCCGCTTCGCGTCCTGGGTCCTCACCCTTGAGGGCCCTGCCGGGCGCTAGGTCTGGAGCTCCTGCCCTCCCACCGCTAGGGCAGTGGGGCCGTGAGCGCCGCTGCCCGCACTCTCTCTCAGCAGCTGGAGCCTCCCCGGGGCCTTCCCGGGGCGACTTACCGGGGCCCAGGCTGCCCTCCTTCCTGGCGGTTGGCAGAGGCTGGGAAGCCCCAGGGGTCCCACCTGCCCAGCCCTCTCCCTCGGCTGGGCGACCTGGTCGCTTGGGCCTTTCCCGCACGCGGTCTGGGGCTTGAGTCCTGGCAGGGCCCGAGAGCACTGCTAGAAAGGTCCGAGCGGAGGCGGGGGACGGCCCCCGGGGGCTATGTCTCCGTGACCCTGGATGAAGGCCTCTGGCTGTGCCTGAACCCAGTGTCTGTGGCAGGTTCGGCGACGACATAGAGTGCATGACCGGGAGGAGGCCTGGCCTCTACTGGCGGGTGACCTGGAAGGTCGTCAGCCCGCTGCTGCTGCTCACCATCTTCGTGGCCTACGTGGCCGTCCTGGCCTGGACACCGCTCAGCTACAGGGCCTGGGACGCCCAATATGTACGTCCTCGGGGGGCCTGGCCTGGCCCTTCCCTGGGGCTGCCCTGCGTGACCTTGTGGCCGCCGTTGCGGAGACCCCAGGCCTCGAGACCTCCAGCTCCCGTGGGGCATCAGAGCCGACTCGGCAGGGGCTGTGGGCCCTGGTCAGCGGTGGGGGGCCCAGAGCAACCCTCGGATCCCTGGAGCGGCTCCCGCAGGGACGTGGCCTTGAGTCCCACCTTGCACGTGTCGTGGGGCTGGCCCGCAGATGCCCGCTCCTGGTCTGGGTTGAGGGAAGGTGTGTGGGGTGCATGTCACTGGGCTGCCAGCCAGCCAGGTGAGAACGGGACCAGAGGTCACTTCCTAGGGCCAGCCCTTGTCCCCTGGGCTGCACTCTGAGCGGTGTGGCCCCGGCTGGCCACATCTGGCCCCTTAAAACCTCATCTGTGCGCGCGGCACCCTCTCCACAGTTTGGAAGTGATTCTGTTCCAGGCTCTCCTTAGAAAGGGCACCGGCCCCACATCGCCAGGTGCTGCCAAAAGAGCAGTGGGACCATTTTTCTCAAGAGTTTTCACCAATTTTATCCTATCAGATTCACACACTAGTGCCTCACATTGACCATAAAAGAGGTGCCTGAGGTCAGGTGGGCAGTGGTGCCCCTTTTTACAGAACAGGGAGCAGGGGGCACAGGGTCCGCCCATGTCCCACAGGTCAGGCTGATGCAGCCCTGGGGCGGCATGGTGGACGGCTCTCTGCTGGGCACAGTGCCCCGAGCCCCAAGCCTGAGTCTCAGACCCCCAATGCCCACGAGCCTTCAGGGCCCTGTGCCCCCAGAGAAGAGGCGGGGTGAGGCCGCCCACACCGCTCACAGTCGCCGGGGCCTCGTGTCCCTCCAGGTGCGATTCCCGTTGCGGCAGGAGAAGTCCTACCCGGGCTGGGTGCAGGCCACCTGTGTCCTCCTGTGCTTCCTGCCCATGCTGTGGGTCCCGGCCGTGGCGCTGGTCCAGCTGCTCGCCGAGTGCAGACGGAGGAAGGACCGCCGGCAGGACAGGTGCCCGAAGCTGCAGGGCGGAGGGGCCTGCTGAGGGCTGGGCAGGGGTGACGGGGAGGGCCGGCCCGTGTGCCACGTGCTTGCATTACACCTGCCCTGAGCCTGAAGCCTGTGGCTGCTGCTTCCCGACACCGTCGCGCTCCCCAGCCCCTGCTCAGGGTACAGCTGGCTCCGTCACCACGGTCCACACTGTCCTCCACACGGGAGAGCGCCTGGCGTCCGGCTCCTGGGGCCCTGCCACTGGGTGGCCAGACGTTGCGCCCGGCGAGTGCATCCACGGGCAGAAGGGTGGGTGGGCCCACGCAGCCGAGGGCCTGGGGCCACCAGAGCTGAGGGAACTTGACGGGCCACCTCCAGGGCCAAGTGGAGGCTGTCCCCACGGTGAGCTCGAAGGGAAGTTCTCAACCTCAGGAGCCCTGTCTTGTGCGTGGACCACTTGGATTGCGGGCAGGGTCTGCTGTGACCAACACGCAGGGACCCCGCGCAGAGCGGTGGCCTGCCACTCCCGTCCCAGGATGGGTCCTCCCCGGGTGAGCGCAGGCAGGGGCTGGGGTCTGGCCGGAGCCACAGCCAGCGCCAGTGAGTGCTGGCTGCTCTCCTGACCTTCGTTCTAAGGAACACTACCCTTTGTTCTTTACACATTTTCTCAGAGACTCAAACGTGTGTCAGGAAAGTACAGAAAGGCTGATCATCACTCAGGTTCCTCCCGTTTTCAGAGGAGAGTCACTCACTTCACACTAAGCCTCTGGCAGTCTCTGGGCAGGGGTGCCTCCTCATCTCCCAGCTCCAGGATGCTCCCCACCGCCTGCCCTCCTGTGCACCCCTTCCTCCAATCCCTTCCTTCCATCCATCCGTTTCCTCCCTGCCTCATCTATCCATCCATCTGCCCATCTATTCATCTGTTTCCTCCCTCCACCCTCTCCTTCCATCCGTTTCCTCCCTGACTTCCCATCTATCCATCCATCAACCAATCATCCATCCACTCATCCATCCATTTCCTCCCTCCCTCCCCACCCCTCCTCCCTCTGCCCACCCATCCATCCATTTCCTCTCTTCCCCCATCTTGCTCCCTCCATTCTTATTGTTTTAATATTTATTAACTTATTTTTGAGAGAGACTGAGAGAGCACAAGAGCAAGGGAGGGGTGGGGGGGAGAGAGAGAATCCCAAGCAGGCTCCTCGCTCAGCATGGAGCCCAACGTGGAGCTCAATCCCAGGACCCTGGATCATGACCTGACCTGAGATCAAGAATCATGCCTAACCATCTGAGCCACCCAGGTGTCTTCTGTCCTCCATTCTTCTATCCCATTCCTCCCTCCCCCCATGCATCCATTTCCTTCCTCTCCGCCTCCTCTCTCTCCGTCCTCTGACAACACTGCGAACCAGGCATCAGGTCTAAGGGGCTGAGCCCTGACACACAGGCTTGCTTCTGACTGGCGACAGAAGACCATGCATGTCCCTCATGCTGCTGGGCAGGACAAACGCTGTCCAGGGTGCTGAAAAGTCCCAGGCTGACAAAGTGCCACAAAGGGTAACAGGGCACCGGGTTCAAGGTGCCTGTTGACGCTGCCCTTGCCGTAGGCACTACTGTCCCCCCCCCCCCAAGTGGGTCTGAGTACAATGGAGCTAACTCAAGAGTGCTCCCCGAAATGTGCCCCAAACCCCATGGGTAGGGTGAGCTCTGCACTGTGGCCCCAGGTTGCAGTCCCTGGGCTCGTGTCCCCTTGCTCCCTCCCTCCACAACCCAGCGAGGCCAGGGGGTCCTTCTCCCCTGCACCTCTCCGACAGCCTCTCCTCCCCCTGTGACCACCCTGGGTACTTCAGGATGCTCTTCCCATCAAATAATCAAATCTGCTCACGTAATTCTGCTTTGCCATGTCACACAGTACATGTAGGTTCTGAGATTAGGGTGTAGGTACTTCTGGGGGACCACGACTCCTCCGACAGGCCTGGGTGACTGAGGGCAACCCAGGTTGAGCATCCACGTGGCCAGGTACCAAACACCACCCAGGGGCACGGCAGGTGAGGAAGGGGCAGGGACCGGGCTGAAGGGGTACCCACTCAGCATTTCGGGGGTCCTGGGGACACCGTCTAGACCTCCTCTTAAACTACTCACTTTGAACTCACCTGCTGCATGAGCTTCTCTACATGCAGCTTAGATCTAAGGAAGACCAGAAAACTAGATTTTCTTTTGCTTTTACAAATCTTATTTCCACGTTTCACCTGGATATTCGGCAGTGCACACACAGGCTTTCGAAAAAGAAAAGCCAAGAAGAGTTTTAGTGACTGAGCCTGATCCAGTACATATCTTTCCAAGGGCTAACACTTCAAAACAAATCTGTGATCCTGAGAAAAACACCGACGAAACACCTGTGCCAGAGAAAAGCCTCGGCAGGTGGAGGACGGACGGCGGAGCGGCTGCCGTCTTGTCTGGTCTGTGACGGAAACGTCACACACAGGCCCCTGGTGTGTGAGCCAGCGGCGGGTGCCCAGGCGCCTGGTGTGGGGTCCTGGGGGTGTCCCCGCGTTCTGTCTGCCTCCCTGGGTAGGGCAGGTTCGTCCTCCTGTGTTTATAAAGAGGGCACACGGGGCTGGGACCGTGTGCGGGCTGGGTGGGGCTCAGTTCTGCACCGCTCACCTCCGGTGCGCTGACACCGTGCTCCCTGGACTTCGGTCGGCCATAAATGTGTCAGCGCAGTCACCTGGACGCTCTGCCTGGCGGTGGCCGTAAACAACACAATCTCCATAAACTCTGACCTGAGGACACTCACGCCCGGACAACCTGGGCTGCATTAGCACAGAGCCCGCCCAAGGTACCCTCGATGGCATCACCACACCTGCCACGCGGCCGCATCAGGGCCATCCTGGAAGGAAGCTCCGGAAAGTGCTCATCTACAGGGATTCCTGCTGCCACAGGGGACGGGACGGGGCCAGCTCCCTGGGGGCGCTTTCTTCACAGGCTAAGCTCCGTTTGAGCTACCCTCCTTTCGGTCCTTCCAGCTTTTCCCGTCTGTTCAAGGACGTTTGTCCAGCACCCCGCATAGCCCCACAGGCACAGCACAGTCCCCACCTGGCAGTCCAGAAGGGCACGGAGCGTCTCCCGCAGGCGGCTCCTCCTCAGTGAGAAAACCCCCAGCCCCCAGGACAACACACCCTTCCTGGGGCACCTCACTGGGGCTGTGAGGTCGGGTGGCTTTATTAGGTGAGGCTAGGTGAGGGTGTGACCAGGGAGGCCAAGGGGCCAGGGCGGTGCCCCTGACCCTCTACTTTCAAACAGGCCACTCCATGACTTCTGGTCACTTCCCTGGTGGGCTCAGCTGAGTCCCCCACAACCTTGCTGTTTACACACCTCCAAACTCCTGACCCTGACCTTGGAGCCACCACTGGCTGCTCTGCCCCTGGGGTCCCCCATGGCACCAGCCTCGATGGGAAATCCGTAAAGGTGCAGATCGCAGGCCTTCCCCAGACGTGCTGAATCAGAAAGTTTGGGTGGGGGGCGCCTGTGTGCAGTTCACACCCCCAGGACACTCAGGATGACATCTGCCACCGCCCCCTCCCCAGGTCACTTCTAGCCTCCCTGCCTCCCTCAGTAGGTTGTCTGGGCCACCCTCTTGCCCAGTGCTCCCCACCCTCATTCCCATCAGAGGTGCTCCAGCCGCCCCTGACCCCCCCGAGCCCCTTGCTGCCCCCCAGCCGGGGCCCGGCAGGTGTGTGAGCAGGGTCCCCTATGGAGCTCTCCCCCTGGGGGACCCGCTCAAGCAGCCCAGCCTGCAGAGCCTTATGCATGACACCATTCCCAGGCCCGGTGCTGCTGGCCGACGGGTCTGCTCTACGCGGGCACCAGCAGCTCCGCTAGACGGGCATGACGGTACACGAATGAAGAGGCCCCACAGCGGCCAGGACACACAAACGGGAGAGTGACAGAAGGGACAGCCAGGGGCAGGCAGACAGGCACATCCACCGGCCTGGGCCCAGAACACAGGGCTGTATCATGCCCCCGTTATCCACCCGGAGGAACCCTCCGGAAGGTGCAGATCACGTGGACACTGAAGCTAGCAGCCAGAGGAGAAATGTGCTTTGGAGGGAGTCCCAGTGCCCTGGGACCAGGCCCCTGCTGCCCACCCCCTCCCAGGGCCC
This sequence comes from Helogale parvula, assembly GCA_004023845.1. Classification (NCBI taxonomy): domain Eukaryota; kingdom Metazoa; phylum Chordata; class Mammalia; order Carnivora; family Herpestidae; genus Helogale; species Helogale parvula. Next base: position 37,795 of record PJEM01009935.1, on the reverse strand, counting down.
ACGGCCGGCTGGGGACAGGGTGCATGCTGGGCTAGGGCCTTCCCTGCCAAGCCACACCTGCCCCAGGAGGGCGCCCTTTCCCACTCCCCCCTCCCCACTCCAGGAGCCCCCTGGGACCCCTGCCCGGCCAAGGACCCTGCACATCATGCAAGGACGCAGACGTAAGTTTCCGAAGTTACGGCGAGTGGTGTGGATGCCTCACACAGCATGTGCGTTAATGCAAACATAGGAACATTTGAACCTATGAGGACAAAGGCTCGGAGTGTTCTTTTCGTGGTCCTAATAAGTCACAGGAGTGGTGGCAGGTGCAGAGGTAGGCGCCCACTCAGAAGAACACTCCCAGGATAACCCTGGGCGACCATGTGCTGAGCAAGGGCCGGCGGGGAAGAGTCCGGAAGTGGGGGTGGCTGTGAACAGGGCACGCCAGACACTCCGGCCCCAGCAGGCTGTCGTGAGGTGGGGACAGGGTGAGGTCACAGGCAGGGCTGGGATGGGTCTCAAACAGCTGACTGGGCTCTCAGAAAGCCCGACGGGCATGGACTCTGGACGCAGCCCAGGGAGGGCTCCCCAGGGTGGGTGTGGGCAGTGCAGGCCCCGGCGCTGGGCAGGTCAGCAGGAGAGAGCTCACGTGCACTGCCGAGCACCCCACATGCCTCCTTGCACCCTCACTCCAGTCAGGGGCTGCCCCACAGCAGGGGTGGGGTGGGGGCGTGGCAAAGGCCAGGACATGCTCTGTTCAGCTGTCCTGACACCCCAGCCAGGCTCTCCCGCCTGCCCCCTGGTGGCCAGTGGCTGAAGGACAGGACTCTAGTCACTAGCTGGTGGTGGGTGGGCTCTTCCCTGAGGACGTGGGCGCCGGCCAGGCCAGAAGTGCACAGTCAGCCGGCCCCTTCCCTGACGTGGAGCCCGCCCTGGGCTTCGAGGAGGACCAGCCATCAGTCCAAGATGGTCCTGAAGTCTTCAGGCAGGCCCGGGGTGGCAGCTGCCTCCAGCGCGGCCAGGGTGACACCCGGGAGCTGCCGACACAGCTGTGCTTTGGCTGCAAGGGGGCAAGTGCAATCAGACTGGCCTGGGAGAAACTGTCGCCCCCCACCACCCCGGGGCTCATGACTCCGCTAAAGGCCAGGCAAGCGCTGTCTGTGTGCAGAAGCCACACTCCGGGCACCAGGTGGGTGGGCGGGAGGGGCACCTGGGAAAGGCTTGATTGCTGGGGGCCCCGTGCCAGTGTCGGGGCAGGGGCCTGAGGGACAGAAGGGGTAGAGAGGTGGAGTAACTGGCGGGTGACCAGACCCTGGGGGGAGAAAGAGCCTGCATCCCAGGGCACCTGCACCCCATCACCTGGGACCCCAGACCCACCCACCACCAGGGAGACACGGAGGACCCCACGCTGCTGGTGCAGCCACACGGGGGTGGGGCCCTCCACCTGCACATCGGGCCCCCCCCCCGGGGCCAGTGAGACACGGAGGACCCCACGCTGCTGGTGCAGGCACACGGGGATGGGGCCCTCCACCTGCACATCGGGGCACCCCTGGGGCCAGTGCTCCCTGGGCCACACTCACCTGCCCGGAGTGGCCCCAGAAGACAGCTGTAGGTGGCGCTGTGACAAGCCAGCTTGAGCAGGAAGGCGTGCAGGCAGAGCCACCTCGCGGCCTCAGAAGGAAACAGGCCGGAGGCGCCCTTGGCCCCCAGGGACATCTCTGGGTGGGGGTGGGGGGGGAACACATTGACAGGATGAGGCCCCGTCCGCTCCCTTCCCCTCTGATGCTCCCGATGCCGGCTGGGGTCCCTGCCCCCCTGAGCCCGGGAGCAGGGGCAGAGGCCAAACAGGTGATTCCGTCTCAAGGACAGCCCAACACAAGCACCAGGGGCCCTGACAGCTGTATGCTTCCTTCCACTTCTCCGAAGAAACTTGGAAGAAATGAAAATAGCAAGGACCCTGGGGACACAGCACAGCCCAAGCTGCAGACGGACCAGAGGCTTCTACGAGAGGCCGTGGGGAGCGGACACGGAGGAAGACCGGGCCGCAGACAGGGAGCCCCAGGCAGAAGCCTCCCTCCCTAAGGCCCCTGACACTACTCGGCTGGCAGCGGGTGCAGCGCAGGGCGCTCCCGGGGCACACAGTGCCAGACTGGAGCAGGCGGGTCGCGTCTGGGCTTTGCTGGCAGCGGGGTGACCCCTCAGAACCCGCCAGCGGCATCGATTCTCTCGCACCTGAGTTCTTGGCTCTCAGGAGGGAGTAGCAGCGGGTCGCGGTGTCCGAGATGACGCGGAGGAAAAAGGAGGGGTTCTTCCGCACCGGCTGGTTGAAGGGAAGCTGGAGCACACACGCGTGGAACCTGGATGAGGGACGCTGCTCAGCCGACGGCCCCGGTCGGAACACGTGTGCGCACACGCACCTGCGGGCACGTATGTGGTCGAGCACACACGTGTGCATGTGCACTCAGCTTGCAGGGATGTGTACGGGCATGTCTGTGCCTGTGCGTCCGGGCACGTGCTCATGGCCAATCACACGCCAAGGCCTCACCAGCTGCTCGCTGGCCACCGGGGCCCCTTCCGGAGTACCTTGCGGGCGCGCCGCCCTGCCAGTCCCCTGCCGCCACCGGCGCAGCAACCGTGGCGATGTGGGAAATACTTTCCCGCCTGCAGGAACAGAGGCGGCCTTGGGGGGTCCTGGGGTCAGGGGAGGGGAGCGCCTCCTGCTAGTGGGGGACCCCCGCTGCAGAACGGGAAGAGGCCTCCACGAGCAGGTGCCGGCCTCCCAGCGCCTCCAGCGGACGCCCAGCCTCGGCCGTGAGAGCAGCCGAGCCCGCGGTCCCGACGGGACAGTGCACGCGTGGACTCACCGCCCCTCACCGGCCAGTCTCACGTGTCCACACCCCCACCTGCCAGAGAGGCCGGCGGCTCTGGGCTCCCGTCTCGGGGCCGCGTGTGCCCTCACCAGGGGCACGAAGCAGCCGAGGGTGCTTCCCCTAAACCCAGGATTCAGATATATTCCCTGGTGGGCAGGAGTCCCAGGCCCGGGCCCACGAGGAACAGGTCCACCAGTGGGGCCCTTCCTTGGAGCACATGTGACCTGGCCACTGGGGGCCTGGAGCCGCTCAGGGGACTGGCCTGCCCTGAGCCGTCACCACCGGGCGGTTCTTCCTAGAATCAGAGAAGCTGAGAAGCAAGTGTGTGTCCACTTCCAGCCGCAGGCGGTGCGGGGACACGTCCACCCTCCCGTCCAGCTGTGTGAGGTGCAGGGGACACGTCCACCCTCCCGTCCAGCTGTGTGAGGTGCAGGGGACACGTCCACCCTCCCGTCCAGCTGTGTGAGGTGCAGGGGACACGTCCACCCTCCCGTCCAGCTGCGTGAGGCGCGGGGACACGTCCACCCTCCCGTCCAGCTGCGTGAGGTGAGGGGACACGTCCACCCTCCCATCCAGCTGCGTGAGGCGCAGGGGACACGTCCACCCTCCCGTCCAGCTGTGTGAGGCGCAGGGGACACGTCCACCCTCCCGTCCAGCTGCGGGCGGTGCAGGGGGGACACGTCCACCCTCCCGTCCAGCTGCGGGCGGTGCAGGGGGGACACGTCCACCCTCCCGTCCAGCTGCGTGCAGCGAGGGGACACGTCCGCGTTTATGCTGAGCACGCTGTCAGAGCCGAGCAGAGGCGCAGGTTCGGAGGAGGCAGAGAAAGACAGCGTTATGACCTCGGGCACAGGACAGGAGCCCCGAGGGAGGCCCTCCCGGGACACGACGGACAAACGCTGGGCAGACACCGCCCCCATGGCTGGCATGGGCACAGGTTCTCTGGGGCCTGGAGGGGGTCCAGGCAGGACACCCACGGCGGGCGCTTGCGCCCAGCCCTGCCCAGTTCCCACGAGACGGGAGCCTCGTTCTAGAACACACACAACTCTGGCCAACTTGGGTTCCAGGGGGCTCCATGCAGATGCTCAGCCCGTCTGGCCCCGCAGCTCACACGTCCGTCTGTCCTGACTGCGGTGCAAGACGGCTGGCTGCTCCCTGGAGCTAGAGCAAAACGCGGCTTCGTGTCCCCGAGGCTAGGGCAGGCGGCGTGACCGGCAGTGCCAGGCCTGGCGGGGGAGACGTCTCCAAGACTCAGAAAAACACAGACATGGAAGGGACCCACGACTGCCCAGCCGTGTCCCTATTCTCAGCAGGACGACCTGGAACCTCCAAGGGATGGAGAATGTTCCAGAAGCACGCCATCAGTGGGGCAAGAATAGCAGTTGGGCTCCTTGGGAGCCACATCCCACCCCCCCTTCCTGGGGGCATCACAGGGCCGTGGACCCTCACCTGTCCTGGTGTGATTCTCCCCAAGATCGAAGGCCCCTGCGGGGTCCTGGGGCAGGCGCGGGAGAGGGGACACCCCAGGCCCCGCTGGCCCCGCACTGCCTGGTGACACAGCCATTCCCCACACTGAGAAGTGTACGTGCACACGCATGAGGCTGTAGTGTGTGTGACTGGAAAATCTGCAAATGCTACACGCTTGTGAGCTGAGACCCGGCATGCGGGGCGCCCTCCCAGGCCGAGGGGGGCGGAGGGAACGGGGTCCGTGGCACGCGGTGCGTGGCTGGTGAACCCACCTGTAGGCCTGCAGCAAGAATATCTTGTAAACGTTTGTATAAACGGTGCGGATGCTGTTTACCTGGGTCACAAAGAAGAAAAAACATTGCAAACACCTCCGGAAGTCCACTTCATCGTCAGGTCAAACAGAGGCAGAAGGAAGGACAGGCAGGGAGGGACGGGACGTGATCGCCCCGCCGGCTCCAGAACTGGAGCCCCAAGGCCTGGGAACCCCAGCCCACCGCGGGGAGGGGCCCAGGGGCCCCGGCAGAAGGGCCCAGGCGGGGCTGAGGGGGCTCGCACCCACGTGCACAGACGAACACCGCGCACCTAGCACGCGAAGCTCTCGGCCGGCCGGAGCCCAGGCACCTGTGCGCTCACCTGCAGATCCAGAAACACGGCGCAGCACTTGAGCCGCAAGACCACAAGCAGCTTGCGGCGCATGCCCCTCCCGGGCCTGGCGCCCTGGCCGAAGGCGAGGCTCGAGCGGATGGAGGTCCGGGCGTAGCTGCGGCACAGAGCGGGAGCCCCTGAACATGAGCCCTCCACACACCAGGCGCCCGCGGCCCAGCGTGCACTCTGAGCACACCCGTGTGTCTGCCCACACTCGGCCTCGTCCTCGTGTGAGCCCAGGACCCTCCAGAGGCGGGGGAACAGAGCACGGGGGACTCAGCGGGGCGGGCACTCATGCGCCGCACACACCTAGGTCACGGTGTGGGTCATTTACACATTTGTTACTGACACATGGCACACGGCACCTAAGAAATCTGTGCAACTCAACCAACGTGCCGACCACGCAGAAACACGCCTTCCTGGGTGAGGCCTCCTCGGGCTCAGCTGGGCAGCTCGGGCCTTGAGGCCACCGCCTGGCTCATTCTGGCAGCCCTGAGGGCTTCCTGAAGGAGGAGGTCACCCCACAGACAGCCTGACCCCCCTGCCACGTGGTCTCAAGGTGGGAGATGTGGAAGGGGGAGGAGAGTCACCCGTTGGCACGGCCGCCACCGGCCTGCCCCTGAGCGCCTGAAGTGCACCCACGACCCACGTAGCCTGTGTCCTGGGACATGGTCCTTCAGTACCAGCTTGTGGTACACTTACCTGGAGACCAAGTTTTCATCTTATTAAATACTATTCGCCAGCAATTCCTTTCAAATGTCTACTTGTCTTGAGAGAGAGGGAGACAGACAGGCCAAGCAGGCCCCGTGCTGTCGGCCCAGGCCCGACTCAGGGCTCGAACTCACGACCCTGGAGTCATCACCTGAGCGGCAAGAACCAGATGCTCAGCCGACCGAGCCCCCGGGCGCCTCCCGGCAGCAATCTTCACGGCAGAACAAGGATTCTTCGTGGTGAGCTGTGCCACGTACCCAGCCCCAATTTAGGTCGTTTTGTTGACAGCGGCGCTAAGTCACGCTGCCCAAACATCCAGGCAGGTGGAATCTCCCACAATAACATCCATGAATTTTTTTCTTGAGAACGGGTTTCTGGACTTGCCATTACTGGGAAAACGTACGAACGCTTCAAGGGCTGTAATAGGAATTCACGGCTTTCTGGAAAAGTCAGTCCAGCTTGCCCTACCCTCCGGGACATGTACACGTGCCCAGGCCCAAGAGGGGCCTGTGGGATGGACGGGGCCGGAGCACCCTGGGAGGGTGGGCAGAGTCTCCCGCCAGTGCCTGCATGGCCAGTCCCAGCCGGCCGTGCTCAGGACCGTCACCCTCTCCTCCGTGACGGGCGTCACCTCGGCCTCTTGCCGCCGTTTGCCACAAGCCTCCATGTCCACCGTGCAGAGCTCGGCGCACAGGAGCGAGAGTGCTGGAGCCGGGCCCGCGTTCGAATCCTGCTCCCCGTGGAGCTGACCAGGGGCAGGTCCCTCACCTGCGCCTGAAGGACACGTCCAAGAGGCAGCCTCGGGCCCCAGACGTCAGGCTCAGCGAGGACACGTGGCGTGAGGTGGTGTTCTCTTGCCTGCGCGCAGGCGCTCAGCGCCGCTCCCCGCCTCCTGCGGCCCGACGCTGCTCACTGTCCCCCCGGCACCACCTGCTGCTCTGGATGCTGAGAGGCAGAGCTGGGCGGCTCTCTCATGTTCCCAGACGACCACGCAGTCACCGTGGCCCCGCCCGCCGTGCCCAGTGAACTCCGCCGGGCACGCCCTTCCCACCTCGCCTGAGCTGGGGCTCGGGGAAGACTGGGAAGCCACCCTGTCACTGTCCTTGCCAAGACGGCGCCCGTCCACCTCCTCAGCCTGTCGAGGCTTTGCCTTGAGCGCAGAGCGGCATCTCGGTTCCTAGACGCCTCCACCTCCGCGGCGGGGCCTCTAGGCCCACTTCTGTGAACAGGCACCTGCTCCCTGGTGTCGGCCCCCCCAGTGACAGTCCCAGGGTGGGATGGCATCCCGAAAACGGCCACAGCTTCTTGGGCAGCAGGTAAATGGTGTGCAGCTCATGACCAACTGTTGCAGTCGGGGCCTGGAGAGATGGGGCCTGGGTGGTGGGAGAGGGCTGTGAGCCGGGAAGGGCCGAGCACGGGGCGGCAGAGGGGGCCGGGGCTGACCCGGACGGAAGCACAGACATGGGCCGGCGCGAGGGGCAGCAGGGCGGGGACCTGGGGGGCATCTGCACCTGCCTCTTCCCAAACAGCACCCCTGAAACGGGACCAAGGGTGACTGGGAGCTCAAGCCTGGCAAGGGGGAGGCCCGCCGCCCACCCTGCTTTGGAATCTGTGCGTTTAATTAATAAAAAAGGCGGCTTTGTGCATCCACATCCCTTTTGAGTCTGTCTGTGTCTGTGCCGAGCCTCAGCTCAGCCTGGGGGCTCGCAGGCTCAAGGAAGCTGGCCGTCAGGGGTCGAACTGTGTCCCCAAATTCACGTGTTGCAGCCCTAACCCATGTAACTCTGTGTGGGGACGGGGTCTTTGAGAAGTGATTAAGGCTAGGGCCATCGGTGGGCCCAGGACCCAGGGGACTGCGTCCCCGCAGGGACCAGGGCCATCGGTGGGCCCTGACCCAATGGGACCGCGTCCCTGCAGGAACCAGGGCCGTCGGCGAGCCCAGACCCCATAGACCGCGTCCCTGCTGGAGGACTCCAGTGATGCTTGGACACACAGGGCGTGAGGTCACAGGGGGGCCACGGGCATCTACACACCAGGGAGCGAGGCCTCAGGAGACACCAGCCCGCCCACACCTGGATCTCAGGTTCACGGCCTCCAGGACGTGAGCATGTGAACGTCTGGTCTGGGTTTAGCCAGCCTGCCGGTGGCATTCTTCCCAGCAGCCTGAGGTCCCACAGTATCGTGTCAGGAGCAGGCCCTATGCATCACAGCCCTGCTCCTGAGGGACAGAGGCGGCCCAGTGAGGCCACGGTGGGCGTTAGGGTGTGTGTGGCTTAGTCCTAAAGAGACCTGTGCCCAGCAGGGCCCCACAGAGCATGCTGGTGACCCCTGGTCTGCCGCACAAATTCCTGTCACAAAAACAAACACAGGAAGCTGCTCACCCGGCGAGTGCTCTCAGCCCACTGCCCCACCGGAAGCTGGGCGCCCTGGCCTGAGCCGCCGGGGCCGCGTGGAGGCAGGAACGGGACCACTGACCCGCGCCCTCCTGCGGGCACACGCACCTGGAGTAGTCGCAGAACACCTCCAGGGTCCGCGTATCCAGCAGCAAACCACACCAGGGGAACAGGCAGTGGGCGGGCAGCTGGAGGGGGGCCGCGCTGCCCGGGGCGCTGATGTCCACGGGGAAGTTCACTGCTGTCTTCTGCAAGTTGGCTGTGCAGCCATACTCAGGAACACCTCTGACCAGGGTCCTAGGGCAGAGAGGCCACATCAGCCACCGGGAGGCGGGGGTCTGCAGGCCCCGGGGAGGTGTCCGAGGAAGGCCAGACATGGCCCTGCTCCGACTCTAGGTGCCTGTTCCCAGAGGCTTCTGGGTGAGCGAGGCCAGCGGCTGGAGCAGGGTGGCTGGGCCAGGGAAGAGCCAACGCTGAATCCTGGGGGACGAGCAGACACCAGCTGACCCCAGTCACAGGTCACAGGTGAGCTGTCAGCTCGGGACCAGCTGACAGTGGGGGAGGAGGGGGCTGGGGGGCAGGCAGAGCCCAGGGGCCAGCCAGCCACGTCCAGTCCAGTGTACAGCTACAGGTCATAGCGTGACAGGCGTCCGGTGAGGTCCACAACTGTAATCCACCAGCTCTAAAGGAAGTAACTGTCTGCCATGGGGCGGGCCCTGCATCAGGCCCGCGCAGGACAGTGAACCAAGGACAAGAGCATCTTCCTGAGACCGCAGCCCCGGCACCTGCCCCGTGGACCTCAGACCTCTGGGCCCCCCCACACCAGCGCCAGGGCTGAGTCCTTAAAAACCTCCCCCTGGACACAGTTCCTAGTGGTCTGCATCCCGGGTGGAACCTTGACATACAGCCACCTGCCTGTAGGGTCATCCCTAGAACCTTCTATGATGGCAGCAGGGCCTGCGCTGAACCCCTGGCCCGCGACCGGGCATGTGCATGTAGGAGATCTTAGAACCCAGCCGTACACGAGGATCTGAACTTGTTTTTGGACTAATTCTGGTGAACGTACATTAGTGGGCTGCTGGGAGTCCCCTGTGGGCTGCTGGGAATCCCCTGTGGGATGCTGGGAGTCCCCCATGGGCTGCTGGGAGTCCCCCGTGGGCGGCTGGGAATCCACCATGGGATGCTGGGAGTCCCCCGTGGGCTGCTGGGAGTCCCCGGTGCGCAGGCTCAGGCCACAGGGAAGCTGCCCAGATGGGTTTGTCCAACGACAGTCCGGTGACCAGAGCAAACACCCTTGGGTTTAATAACCCTCTCCTCCGGAAAAGCACACTTGGAAATCAGCCCCGGACTCTTGGGGCCTCGGCGCGGCGGTGCCGGGGACGCCCTGCCTGACCCAAGGACCCCACACTTGAGGCTCCACTCTAGAGAAATGAACCAGCCCCCCAACGTGGTCCCAGGCCTCAGAGCACCATTTAGCCCGCTGTCCCTCTCAGTGGCCTACAGAGAAAGATGCCCCAGGAGCCGCAGGAGCAGGTGCAGGGCCTCACCTCTGTTCCCTCCGCGCGTGAGGCACGGCCTCCCTCCCCGCCCCCTCTGGGGGTGTCCCTGCCCCTCTGCCGTCCCCCCAGCGCAGCGCACACCCCAACCTGCAGGGGGCCTCCGGGGACGCAGCCGCTGCCCACCCGGCCACCCAGGCCCACTCCGCCCCCCCCCCCCCCCCCCCCCCCCCCCCCCCCCCCCCCCCCCCCCCCCCCCCCCCCCCCCCCCGCCTCGGCAGCACCCACGCCCGCGGCTCCAGCCCCCGCGGGGCTCGGCTACTGTGGCTGCGGCCCCTGGCTCTCAGGACGGCCGGAAGGCCCAGCACGCCACTCATCGGAGGCCGGAGTGTTTGTGCGGCGTGGCCGTGAGGTGGGAATTACCACTCCGCCCGGGAGGTCGGCTCATGGGCCACGGGACGGCCGTGGGACACGCGCGGGGCCCCTACCTGAGAAAGGCTTTGGCTTGCGCCAGGTGCGGGGTGACCAGCAGGAAGTCGTCCACCAGACGCAGGAGCAGCCTAGGAGAGGGCCGGCAGCGCTACAGCGGGGGCCCCGGGGTCGGGCTGCACCAGGGCCAGAACCAGGGAACTCCCCCCAGAGAGCCGCGGCCGGGGCGGGGACCGGGGTGGGGACCGGGGGCACGGCGCTGGGGGAGTCACGTTCGAGGATGCTCGCGAGCCTGTGCTCACGACGTGCTTGCTACCCGTCCCCCACGTGAGCCCACACCAAGACGGGAGGGTGGCCCCGCCGCGTCAAGAGACCCCGGGACGCGAGGCGGCTGGAGGCGGGACTGCGCACACGAAGGGGCTCCTCCGTACCCGTCCTGCTGGATCCCGGGGAAGAGCCTGCTCTCCATGTCCCCGTAGCACAGGCTGCAGAGCAGGGTGGACAGGACGGAGCCCTGGGGGATCCCCTGACACTGCACATAGGACCTGGGGGACGGGACTCGGGTAGCGACAGGCCACGGCGGGCCTCACGGTCATCCCGTGGGTTCACGGGCATGCAGACCCAGGGGTGTGTGAACCAAGGTCTGTCACACGTTCCCACATGGTCTTGCCAGGGTGACGGCCACATGGGGCTCAACGATTTTCATAAAGGTCACAGCAGGCAGCAAGTGGGTGTCACAGGTGTGGCCCTGTCCACGGAGCAAGTCCTCTTGTGACCTGGGTGCCGCTTACAGGCATGTGTAGGCAAACTCCCTACGCCAAGGCTCACTCCGTCGCAGATGTCGGTTTATACCGCTCAAGCAGTTACGTTCTAATAAGCACTGTGATCATAACACCTCCTAAAAAGCTTCCAACTCCGCGCACAGGGCATGACCTCTAGTGACCTTGGTTGTGAGCCTGAACCCCCCCAGGACCACTGCTCTCAGCAGACACACCCTGGGGTTCTCGTGCAGGTGCTCACCCGGCAGAGCTGGGTTTTGTCTGCACAAATAAATGATCTGCCAGCATTTAAATGCCAAAGGACTTCCGGAACCCTGGGAGCCTCGCTTCTGCTGCACCGGCCGAGCGGCCACGGCACCTGACCGAACCGTGACGCCACCCAACGCAGAGGGTTTCACAGGACCCCGACTTACCTGCCCCCGATCCTTATGACGTGGTTGTACACCAGGCGCAGGAAGAGGTGGAAAAGATGGCTGCTGGCTTCGTTCAGAGAGGAGCCCTGGAAGGAGAGGCGCAGGCGTGCAAGGGCGCGTCGGGCACACCGGCAGGCGCACCGGGCCAGACGCCCCTCCGGGCGGTCCTCAAGCCATGTGGGCCCAGGCGGCACGTGCCAGGAGTGTGGCCCACAGCACCTGGTGGGGCCCCGTCTGGAGAACAGGGGTCTGGATGTCTCAGCCTCGGTGAGCGGGACCGGCTCGTCCCCAACAGCCAGTCTTGCAGAGCTGTGTGGGCTGGTCCCTCACCCAGGGCCCCGCGCTCCGGAGCAGCCCCTGCTCACACTGAGGAAAACAGGTTTCCTGCCGGGTGGTCAACCCCAGGCGGGGCTACAGAGGAAATCCCACTTGTCCTAAGGAAGGGGGCACGTTTTCCTTCAGCCTCGCAATCGAGACTAAGGGAGAGGACATCTAGCAAAGCCGGGCTGCAGCAGAGAACCTGGCGGGCGGGAAAGGGAGGCAGGTGACCGAAGGCGAGGCAAGCCTCTGGCTGTGTGGTTCACCAAGAGGCTGCATCGGGGCCCCTCTGGCTGGACGGCGACCTGGCCGTGTCCACGCCCCACGCCAGCAGTGAGCCGCAGCCTGACCCCCCACCTGCTCGATGACCACGGCGTCCCTCAGGAAGCGCGTCTTCTGCAGATGCTCCACGAACTGCCTCATGTAAGGCTGGAGGTCTGCAAAGGTGGACACCTGCCGGCAGAGAGGGGGGGCGTGTGACCTAGTCACCATCAGGGGCAGGCAGGTGCCATTTGACAATGGAGGGAAATGGCCTTGGGAGCAGATCACAGCCAGAGACCGCAGAACAGCCCTATGGTCACCCCGCTGACAACTGAGGCCATGCCGGCCATGCCGAAGGAAGCCGCTGGGGGTCCCGGTCTTTGGGGGGAGCCCACCTTCCTGAGGCCCTTCTGCTGTGGCACGTGGGGCCTGAGGGGACGGCAGTCGGCCTCCAGGGCCACCCAAGCAGCCAGGACGGAGGGGGGCAGGTCCAGGGAGGAGGGACTGGAGAGAAATGAGCCACGCTGCGATTTCCTCCAGAGTTCTACCAACCCTCAGCGCTAGGTGCCCCATGGGGGTTGCTGGGGGCTGCACAGGGGCAGTGACCACAGTCCACAGCTGCCACCTGGGGCTTGGAGGGAGGAAACCCAGGGGAGCACAGGGGGCTGGGGCAGGGGGAGGGGCTCCCAGGGGAGCACAGGGGCCTGGGGCCGACACACCCTCATCACAGACACCCTCACTGTGGAACACAAACCCTGCATGGGTCTTACGTGTCTTTTGAAGAACTTGCGGACGTGACCCTGAGCAGTTCTCTGGACCACGGCATACTGGCGCACACAGTAGGTGTTTTCTTGAGGTCTGATCACATTGGCAATCACCTCTACCAGCTTGTCCTGAGGGAGGGCATCATAGGCCCCCGTCACATCCACCTATGTGGGAACAGAGGTGTCTGTTTACAGCTGCTCATGTGCTCACCTGGCCCCCAGGGCTCCCAGGTTCTGCTGGTCCCGACCTGCCGTCAGCAGACTCAGGTGAGAGGCCCTGACGCCCACGGACGGCCCCGTCCCCACTGCACACACCCATCCCATGGCCCCGGGACCCGGCACCCCAGGGCAGGCCTGTATCCCTCTAGGTTCCCTGAGACGTGATTCCCCAAGGGATGCCTCACGTGGGCAAACGCAGGGGCCTGAAGGCCAGCCACTCCCAGCCCCCGGGCCAGAGCCCACGATGCAGAGCCAGCTGGTGGGGGGGCGGTGCTCCCGAGCCACAGGTGCCCCGCTGGCTCGCTCGTGGGCGGGGTCGGGACCAGAGCCGGGTGCCCACCTTGACAAAGTACAGCTGGGGCGCCGGGTCCCGGGCCCGCACGCGCAGCACGAAGGCGCGCCACGCCCTGTGGATGTCGTCCATGCCCAGCGCGGAGGCCCCCAGGAGGCTGGGCCGCCGGGCCCGCTCGTAGTTGAGCACGCTGAACAGCGCCTTCACCTGCGAGGTGAGGTGCGGCACCTGTCGGCCGGCGGGGACACAGGAGCATCAGCAGAGGCCGCCCGCCAAAAGGGGGCCTGGGTCGGAGCCCCCATTCCCACCTACGGGGTCCCCAGAAAAGAGGCAGCTCGCCGCCTCTGCGCCTCCCCTCACCCTCCCAGCGTCCGGAAGGGCCAGATGGCCGATCCCACCGCAGCCCACCTTTCACACCCCGGGGCCCCCCTGGGGGCCTGTCGCAGGATCCTGGAAGTACGTATACGACTGCAGCTAGCAACAGGGTTCACCCTTCTCCACCTCCTGAGCCCCAGGCCACGGTGGGGGGTGCCGACCCCACCAGGTGGGAGACACTCCACTCAGACCCAACCAGGTTCCCAGTCAATATCAACAGCCTTGTTTTCTTGTGGGGTACTGCATGACAAAGTCACCCCAACACCGTCTAGAGCCACTTGGAAGGGGTCAGAGCTTCTGGGGACAGAGGCGCTGGGGGGAGGGGCATCTTCTGAGACAGGCTTGCCTCCGAGCTCTGTCTCCCCGCCCCGGCACAGGGCCCCATCCATGGCGCTCTGCCGTCCGTGCGCCTGATGTGCCTCAGGACCCCCCTCGGGCCTTCCGGCCACCTCAAACCCAAGCCAGGGTTTAAACGCACTTGACTTAGAAATGACAACAACAGCGATGACCTTCTTGTCTCTGCGGAACGTTCTGGCTCCCGCGACGTAGTCCATGTTCACGATCGGCCGAAGCCCGCTGGGCTTGGGGAGGAAGCGGAGTCTGGCTGTCAGCAGAGGGGGTCTGGCTTCCTGGTGTCTCCTGACCTCTGCTTCTGACAGTTCTCGAAGACGCACACTATCGAAGAGCTGTCTGAAAACAGAGATGCTCGTGGGACGCAGCTGGGCAGCGCCGCCAGGCCCTGGGCGAGCGAGCCTGGCACAGAGCACCAGAGCTCGCATGCTGGCACCGCCGGGCCCCCGGGGTGCTGTGGCTGTGGCCAGCGGGCGTGCCCTCCCACAGTGGGTGCCGGGGCACCCGTTTCCCTCCATGGACCTGCCAGCTCATCACCCGTGACCATCACCCCTTCTCCCAAAACCACCCACAGGCAGGGCCAGGTGCTCCCTGGGCTGGTGGCCTGCCCAGCCCACTGTGGGAGTCACGTGCCTGCCGGGCAGGGGGACGGTTTCCAAAGGCCCCACGAGAAGCCTCGGTGGCTGCTTCAGATCAGGTTCCGTGAAATATTTAAGTGATTAAATAGGCCGTGCTGCCTGCTAACTCAAACCTACGCTGCGGCCTCCAGACCCTCTCCCAGATGCAGGACACAGGCCCCAGTGCCAAGTGGCTCAGGGGCCTCTAGCCAGCCCCCTCCACGCAGGCCGTGGCTCAGGATCCCTGATCCCGGCACGTTAGGGTCCTTGCCAAGGCCCGAGAGGGCGCTGGACATGTCGGCTGCAGGTGCAGGGCTGTGTTCTGCACTCACACGGCCCTGGCCGGACCCGCCCAGCCTGCGTGCCCTACAGTCCTTCAGTCTTTCCCCTAAAACAGCCTGTGAGCACCCGAGACAACACAGCAGCCCCTCGGGGCCGGCAAACTGGGGCTTGCCCCTCGGGGTCCTGCTTCACAAAGACGCCTCTGTCCCCAGTCGCTTCCCCCACATACTTCTCGAATAGGCGGGGTTTTATCAACTTGTGACACAGTCCCATCTACCCTGTGCCACTTAGCACAGAATCCGACCCACATGCCGGGGCCGAGCCAACGGCCTGTCTGTACGGTCATCTCCACTCGGTGTAAACTTCTACTTCTGAGACCCTGGAGCCCAGCGAGCCCACACCCCGACTTCACAGGAGAGGAAGTGGGGCACTCAGGAGTCTGTGCCCGCGTAGCTCCAACGAGGGGCCCACAGGGAGCCCGGGGCATGCGGGCGGCCAGGACTCAGGACTCTCAGCGGCACGGACAGGAAAAAACATGACTGAGTGACATTGACCAAGACACCTGATTCCAATGCTCTGCAACTGACTCCAGACACTCTTCCGATAGAAGAAGAGCCGGTTCTTCTGAAACGTGGTTTCCGTGACGTAAAAAAATGACTTGAGCAGCTCAACCACGTAGGTGCCCAGCAGCCAGCACAGCAGCGTGGCCAGGACCTTCTCTCGGCGACGGTGCTCGGCGGCCGGGACACAGCGAGCCCCTGAAACGGCAGAGGCGCAGAGACTGGTCTGAACCCCGCGCCCGGGGAGCTCCCCCACAGGCACTGCCCATCGTGGCCAGCACTGGCCACCTGAAACGGGGCAGGTGGGGCCGGTGTGCACGGTCCACAGCCAGAGGGGGACGTGGGTCAGTAAGGACGCTTCTCTGGAGCATATGCTGAAGTGACGATGTCCCGGGTACGCGGGGCTTTAATAAAAGACATTGTTACATTAGCTTCCTGTCTCCTGGCTTACTCTGTGAGGCGGCTACCAGAGAGCGGAAATCACACGTGCGCTCAGGTTACATTTCTACCGGACAGAAACCCAGAGGCTTCATCCTCAGTCCTGGTCCACAAGCAGGGTGACGGAGAAGCACAGACGTGCTCTCCATATGGTGACGCACAGCATTAAGCAGCATCACCATCGGCAGCGGGATCCAGAAACGCCTGGGGTTTTCCAGGCTGAACCTAGAAAGGTTCAGACAAGCAGAGGTGGCTAAGTGCTGCCAGACCTTGGGGGGCTGCAAATACTCACACAGGGGGGGGACCCTTGGGCCCCCTCCCCTCCTTGGGATGCACTCCTGGGGCTGAGGATGGATGTCGGGGGCCCAGGGACATGAACCAGGGTCTCCTCAGCGGGACGCACAGCAGGGGACAGCGGATGCTCACCAGGCCCCCACCATGGGATGCACACTAGGGCGTCAGGATGCAAACCACGGTCAGAACTGCCCTCTCTGAGTTCCTGCACGTTTTATTTCACGCACCGGGAAATGTCATGAGTAGGTGTCACCAGGCTGCCACAGGGGTGGGGGCATTTATACAGCTGGGGGCTTCCCCACAAATAACTAAAAGAAAGGGGGCCCAGAGGCTGGTCTGGGACAGAACAGAATGGCAAGAGAGGGCAGGGCAGGGGACAGAGCTTGCCCACACTGACCACAGAGCACACAACGACCCCCAACATGGGGCAGAACTAAGACAGCGAGGAAACTGAGGTGGGGGGCGGTGGCCAGGCCCTTGTGCCGCTCAGGGGGAGGGACACTGAGAAGACGCAGAGCACGAGGACCCAAGAGGGAATGGCGGACGGATCGGGAAGAAAGATGGGGGTGTCCAGGCTCGACTGTGGTCACCGGAAAGAAATGGGTCTCCGCAGGTCAGTGGCAGAGATGGCCAGGCTGGATGGAAGGAAGATGAAAACACCGGCCAGTGCTGCCGGTCTGAGCGAAACCACGAGGCTGTGGGAGTGCCGGGCACGAGCCCGACCGGATCAGAAGTGTCCGGAGGCAAGCACGCACCGGAGACAGCCGGCTGTGCTCTGCGGGCACCAGCACACACTTCAAGGGAACAGGCACTAGGAGGCGATCATCAGGGACATAAAAATTCTGCAACGTGCTCCGACCTAATAAAACCCAGTGTAAATCCCGCCGGTCAGGAGGGAGAGGATGAGCCCAGCCCTGAGGACGGCCACGCTCCCGCCAGCGCCTCCCCTTGGGGAGGGAGACACCTGGGGTGTGAGCCGGCAACCTGCCACAGGCGACTGGCAGCACACAAACACGCACCTGCACCTGCACCTGCACAGGGAACACGCACCTGCACACAGAACTCGGTTCTGCACACGGAACACCTGTCTGCACATGGCACACACGTCTGCACACGGCACACACACGTCTGCACACGGCACACACACGGCTGCACACGGCACACACACGGCTGCACACGGCACGCGCGTCTGCACACGGCACACACACGGCTGCACACGGCACACACACGGCTGCACACGGCACGCGCGTCTGCACAGCTTCAGACGACTGGTGTGGACCACACACTGCTGCAGAGCTCGAGTGTCAATCAAACCAGTAACACAGCTGAATAACTGGGCGACGGAAGAGGACTGAAATGGGAACACGCAACGTCACATGGAAACCTGGGGCACAGCGAAGAAACAGTCAAGAGGGTACTTGCAGCCCATTACCCCTGAGAAGTTAGGAAGGGGGTCCGAGTAACCCTGGTGGAAGGAGGGATTCGGCCCCCAGGGCCCCAGTGAGCCCACGAGGCCGAGACAGCAGGCTCTACTCCGAAGGTCAGAGGGGCCCCTGCAGGAGGGCACACTCCCACCCGGTTAGGGAGTCATCCTGTGCCCACACAGAGTCAATGGGACGCGATGTCGGGAGCCTAGCATGGCCCACGATGGCTGTGTGCGCCCAGGGTAAGGGGATAAGGGCAGCCCCCCGCCCACTGTGGGCCCCAGAGGACAGGCAGGGAGTGGGTGGTGCTGAGGCCCCTGCAGAGTTTCCATCAGGAAATCCACCGTGTGCCGTCCACTGACACCTGGAGGCACTCGTGGGCAGCCGGCAGCCTGGCCACCAGGGATGGGGACCAGGTTTTTGACGGGGGTCAACAGGCAGGACAGCGGTCAGGGCTGGCTTGACAGAGACAAGGGAGTCCGGGTGCCTCGGACTGACCACCTGCCAGGACAGAGGGCCTGCACAGAGGAAGGGATGTGCCAGCGGTAGCGGTGGGGGGGAAGAGATGGCCACCAGAGCCGACCTTAGAGACCAAGGCCGTCCCTGCATTGTTTATCCAGCTCGGTGGGCAAGCGGTGTGGCCACGGCCTTGGGAAGGAACAGATAGCCGGGACCACCGCTCAAGTGTGCAAGGCACAGGGAGGCCCGGGGCTGGGCGCCTCCCGGGCAGTGCCGGCTCCTTCCCGTGCACAGCGCAGTGCACGGGGGCACAGCAGACGTCGTGTGAAGCTGGGGACAGGGCCACAGGACTCCGCCCTTTCCACAAAGCAGCCGAGGCCTGAGAGTGCAAGGTCTGTGAAGGCTTGTCCGAGGGTGCCGGAGCCCAGGGCCCGTCCACCTCACGCGGGGTGGGGAGCCGCTAGTTAGGGAGCGACCGGCACGCCAGGCGAGAACGTTCTGGATCTCTGCCGTGCGACAGCATGCTCACTCCTGGCAGCCCCTCTGGGCGCTCAGTCACTGTTAGGAGGTCAGGTGGCCGCTGTATCTTGTTTCCCCACAATTAAAAAACAACTCACAAACCCAAGTTATCAGAAGGTCGCCTGGCTGCCAGCCATGGCCTGGCCCCAGAGCCTCTAAGGGAACTCCTTCCCCCCCCCCCCCCCCCCCCCCCCCCCCCGCCCCGCCAGAGACTGCAACGTACACCCCAGGTGCCAACCTCTGCCATCTTCTTTCACCTAGACGTTTGGGAGCTCGGGGGAGGTCGAGTGGCCAGATA
>PJEM01009935.1:0-13162 GCA_004023845.1 Helogale parvula | reverse complement strand
CTGTCCTCCACGTCCGTCCCCTGCCTCTCTGCCTCTCTGGATGCAGGGAGCCCCTCATTCCAGCTGCAAGCAGCCCCCACTTCACTTTCCGTGCCCCGTTCTGCGGGGCAGGTCTCGGTGAGCAGAATAAAACGGCTGCTTGACGCCGGGGCTGTCCCGGAGCAGAGGGAACAATGGCCCTGGCAGCAAATCTTTCACACGTGAGCTCATTATCACTGAGTAGCCTGGAAAGTAGGTGGACAAACGTCATTGTCCTTTCTTACAGCTTCAGGGGTGGTGGCTTCCAGAAAATCCCATCACTTGGGGCAGAGCCGGACACAAAACCCAGGTTCTCCAAGTGCAGGGCCCGTGTCCCTAGGGTGTGCGGCAGGCGCTGGGTGAGTTGGGGGGAGGGCTTGGGAAACTCGGCCCCTCAGGTCAGGAAGCCGGTTGGCAGCCCCCAGGGAGGAGGGCTGTGCCGTCTGCCCTGTTTACCACCCTGACCTATTTCCACCCCTTTGTGTGCTTTCTCTCGCACCCTCAACCATCTGATGAAAAGCAATAAAAAGTGCTTAGCGCTAAAATCCCTCTAAGTGCAGGTATCTGGTTCTTGTAACTTGGCAAACAGCTCGGTTCCTGTTGTGTGCCCAGCTCTGGATTTCTGCACTCTTAAAAGTTATTTGATGAAATTTAAGAAAATGGTAAGATAAAATAACCCACTTGAAGGCTGAAGGGTGGAATTTACTTATAGGCTCAAGTCCTTAATCTCTGTTTCTATGAACAGCATGCACCTCCATCCCCCTCGAGGCTGCATTGTGGCTCCTGGCGGGCAAGGCCCAGCGACAGGCTGACTCACTGGACACTCAGGATGGGGCTAGCTGTCGGGGGTCCCCGTCCGCATGAGGTGGGGAAGGCTGGGGAGCGGGGAAGGAGGTGAGGGCGGCAGAGCCGGGGAGAGCTCCAGGGGTCACACAGAGCCCGGCTCTGCCGACGCGAAGGATAAGGACCAGACGTCCTGGCCCCCTGCCTCGCCTCCCACTTGGTCGGCTGCAACAGGCTTCCTGTCTCGCTCGCCACCTCCCCCCAGTTGGCGTCCAGAACGACTTCGCAGAGCAGATGTGAGCACAGCACGCCCTGCGCGTCCTTAATGATGCCTGCTCGTGGCTCCAGGAATAGAGTCTACACTTTTTATTCTAATTTTCAGAAGTCTGCCTTATCTGGTCTCTCCACCTGTGTGAGACGAGGCCCCGGGAAGACCCAACACATCGCGTGTCCACAGAGATCCTGGTTCCCAGCAGGTGCCGATGCCTAGCTGCAGCTCCTCCTGGAAGGAGTCTTCAACATCTCGGGTTTGGGATTCCTGCCGTCGGCCACACGGGAACACAACGAGAACCCTCCGAGCGCACAAGCAAGCCTGACTGAGGCTTGAGGGTGAGCAGCAAGATTCGAACAGCAGAGCAGCAGAACCAGACACGCAAATTCTGCAGCTGTTGGGAAGGGCCCACCGCATGGACTTGTTTTCTGCATCTGGGAAAGATGACGGAAGGTTCGGCGTGAGTACAGGGCCAGCCCGTGAGATCAGCCCAGGTGGCTCCAAGGGAGTCAAATAGAACATCTGGAATTATATGCACTACCAAGTAATACGAGGTTAAATCGGGAGAATGGAGCACCCAAGGAGGGAGACTTAGCGGCGTGAACAGGGCTAGAAGGCGCACGAGACCAGGAGGCCGGGCACACAAAGCGGTTTAGAGGTCAGAGCAGACCAGGGTCCTGGAAGGAGAGAACAGGAAGAGGGGAGAGGCGCTCTCCAGGAGACAGTGGCTGAGATTTCTGTGTTGTTGAAGGAGCACATGAATATCCTGCCAGGATGGACAGAAGGACACCGTGTGCTGCCAGCCGACGAGGACCCGCCAACGGCCGGGGGCTGAGCACCCGTGAAACACGTGGGCCTCGAGAAGGAGCAGCATTAGGGCGTTTTCATCTGAACCAACCTTGAAGGATTTTTCCAGTAGACAAATTTCCGAAGAACAGACTTCAGGAGGGATGGTCCTTGATGCTGGAAGGCACTGTGAGCCAGGACGCAGACGCACGAGTGTGACTCAGGCCTGGAGTAGAGGGCATGGGTGGTCAGAGTCACGCGTTCGGCAGCCCCGTCCGTGGTTTTCTTTTCCTGAAATGTCTCTGACGCCAGGATGTGTCTGGCTGCAGGCAGGAGGTGCTCCGTGGTCTTCACTTTTCTGGAACACTCTGTATGGTGTTGCTATTATTTCTACCCGTAGCGTTAGGTGGAATCCACCCACAAAGTCATCTTGTCCTTCCGTCATGGGAAGATTTTCACTACAAATTCAACATTTTAAAGAAATGGAGGGTTATCTAGGTCACCTGTTCTTCCCGCGTGAACTTTGGTGGTTTGTGTGTCTCAGGGGTGTGTGCATCTGTCTGGGTCGTTGGCCACATTGGCATAAAGTTGTCCACACGTGTGGCCTCTGTAGTGAGGCCACCTCCCTCCAACGTGGTATTGTAATCTGTGGTTTCCGTTCTCCTGCTTGCCCTGGGTACAGGTTTATTAGCTGTATCAGTCTTCTCAAAGAACAAGGCTCAAGTTTGTTAATTTTTGGACTGACTTTTTTTGTTCCATTAATATTTTGGGTTTAGTTTGCTTTCCTAGTTTCTTTAAAATTTTTTTTTTAAATGCTTATTTTTGAGAAAGAGAAATAGAGCATGAGCGGGGGAGGGGCAGAGACAAAGGGAGACACAGAATCTGAAGCAGGCTCCAGGCTCTGAGCTGTCAGCACAGAGCCTGATGCGGGGTCGAACCCACGAACCGTGAGATCATGACCGGAGCCGAAGCCGGACGCTTAACCGACTGAGCCCCCGGGCGCCCCTCTCAGTTTCTATTTTGAACCTGTGCCCTTGTATCCCCAAGGGGTGGCTTGCTTATAGCAACACACACTGGGCGTCGCTTCTTCATACAGTCTGGCGGTCTCTGCCTTTCAGCTGGGGTGTTTGCACCTTTTACATTTATTGCGCCCATTGCTGTGACAGGTTGAAATCTGCCCTGCTGTTGGCTTTCTGCTTGTCCTATCTCTTTGTTCCTCTGTTTATATTTTTCTGCCTTCTCTTTCTCTCCAATAGTTACTATTTCTGGTGCTCCTCACTCCTACCTGTAGGTCAGAGTTCCATCTGCTGGAAGGACTTCTCTGAACACTTAAAAAAAATTTTTTTTAATGTTTGTTTATTTTTGAGAGAGACAGAGTGCCACTGGCGATGGGCAGAGAGAGAGGAGACACAGAACCCGAAGCAGGCTCCAGGCTCTGAACTGTCAGCACAGAGCCCGACGTGGGGCTCAAACCTGCAAAACGTGAGATCATGACCTGAGCAGAAGTCGGATGCCCAACCAACTGAGCCGCCCAGGGGCCCCTGAACACTTCTTACAGAGCAGACTTGCTGGGATTCATTCAGCTTCTGTCTGTAAAAGTCCTTACTTTTAAAATATATTTTTAAGTAAATATATTTTTATATTTACTTATATTGGGTAAACAATTCAGTTAGGTTCTTTCACTTTCAGTATTTAAAAAATATCTTTTAACTTGAGTTGTTTCTTGTGAGAAATTTCCTGCATCACTTGATATCAGGCATGTTGTTTCTCTAGCTACTTCACAGACTTTTCTGTTCCTGGTTTTACTCTTTGTTACGAATCAGCGATTTGATCATGGCACACCTTTTAGTTTTCTTCCTGTTTCTTTTGCTTGGTTTTTGGCAGGCTTCTTGAATCTGTGGAGATATATCCGTACATAGATATATAGATACATCTCTCTCTACGTCACAGGTTGTCAGGCACCATTTCT
Source organism: Helogale parvula (assembly GCA_004023845.1). Lineage (NCBI taxonomy): Eukaryota > Metazoa > Chordata > Mammalia > Carnivora > Herpestidae > Helogale > Helogale parvula. Next base: position 9,335 of record PJEM01009935.1, on the reverse strand, counting down.
TCAAATGTCACCCCAGCCCCTGCTCCCCCGCTGGGGGAGGTGTCCTTACACACGCCAGCCCCCTGGGTGCCCCCAACTGTTCATGGATGCTCTGTCTTTCCTCACTCTTTGTTTCATTCACATGGTTGCTGTCTTTTTTTTGTTTTAATGTTTATTTTTGAGAGAGAGAACGAGAGAGCGTGAGTGCACAAGCAGGGAAGGGGCAGGGAGGGAGCGACAGAACCTGAAGCAGCTCCAGGCTCCGAGCTGTCGGCATGGAGTCTGATGGGGGGCTCGAACCTACAAACTGCAAGATCATGACTTGAGCCGAAGTCGGATGCTTAACAGACGGAGCCGCCCAGGTGCCCCACCCAGTAGCTGCCTTAAAACTCATTTATCTCTTCTTGTGCAAGACCTCACCTTCCAGTGACCCTGCCCCATGTATTTTCCTGTTTCCACTTAAATTCTTTAACCTCCCTTCTAGCTGCTGGGACACGTGGAGTCTGTTTAACAACTGCTTTGATATCCCTGTCTCTGCATCTGGTGCCGCTCCAGATGACCGACTTTTCTCATTTTCTTGCTTTGTAGATCTGTAATTCGGAAGCAGACGTTGTGAATTTCGCCTTGTTGGATGAAGGGTATTTTTAAGCTTTTTACTGGGAAACACGAAGTCCTCGATAACAGTTTGATCTTTTTGGATGTTGTCTTTGGCTTTGTTGGTGGGACTGAAGCAGTGCTACGTCTGCGGCTAAGTTTCCCCCCAGGTCCGCAAGTGCTGCGGCCGGAGCCTCCTGACGCGGAGGCTCCTGCTCTCGCCCATGTCCAGGCCCACGGGAGCCGTTGTCCGCGGGCGACCACCGTCCGTCTGAGCCTCGCCAGCGGCTGCCACTTGCCCGTGTGCCATTTCCTGACGTGCGCACACGAGCAGGGGGACCCCGTGCAGCTCCCTCCTGTCCAGCGCCGGCCCCTGGCACTCTGGTCACCTCGCCCCGGAGACTCCCAGCCCCGCCCGCTCTCGGGGACACAGACCTGGGGCCCTGGGGCACGCCCCTCCTCCCACCTCTCTCCGTGTCTGATGGTCAAGGTCTTCAGGACGGTCACTTCACATATTTTGTCTCACTGTTATCCTTTTGGATGGGACCCTGCTGCGCCTCCTTGTCCAGAGACAGAAGCTCCAGAACACAATTTTACAGTCTTATTTGACAAAAAGAGATGCTGAAAATTAATGAGTCAATTAACCATCTCCGAAAGTAGGAAAGAGAATATCAAAATACATCAAATAACCGTAAAAAGAAACCTGTAATAAAGACTTGAGGAGAAATCTGTGGAGAAAACAAAATCTAAAGAACGAGGAAAGCTAAACTCTTACTCTGAAAAAGCCAGTAACAACAAAGCTGACAAAAGCAGATTAATTAAGAAGAAAACAATACGTGGGAGGTGCCAGCGACGCGGTGGCGTCCTGACCCCCGCGGCCTGCGAGTGCGCCCTTGGGTGGAAACGGGGTCTTTGCAGATGGGCGGCCGGGGGACGTCTCCGCGGCGGGTCCTGACGCACCCCGGCCGCGTCCCCGCCGGAGCGAGAGGCCTGGAGGCGGCCGCGCGGGGACGGCGGCGGCCGTCTGGGCGGAGGCGAGGCCAGGGCACACGGTCCCTCGGCCTCGGAAGGAGCGGGCCCGCGGCGGCACCGTCCGGGGCCTCCCGTCTCCGGGACGGAACACACGCTGTTTGGGCCACCGGTTTTCTAGAAGGACCCCTGCCGGCTGCAGGTCTGAGGGCCGCCCGCGTGAGGCCGGCAGCGCACCTGCCCGTCTTCCTGCGCGGCCGCTCACCACCCAGTCTGCGGGGCTTCGTCGCGGGGACACGACCACCCAGCGGCGAAGCGGCGGACACGGCCCCACAGGCTAGAAGGTACAGGAGGTCATGGGCGACTTCGTGCCACATGGACAAACGGTTTAAACAAACTGGCCAGGACTCCCGGAGGAGCGCGCTCGCGTGCACGGCCTCCGACTTCCGGAGGAGCGCGCCCGCCTGGGACTGTCGCCGCAGCAGAGACGCAAGTAGTGGTGAAGCTGAGCAGGAAGCCGGGGCCCAGCGGCTCCAGAGGTCCCATAAGGGAGCTTTTCAGAGCAGAAAACAGGGACGCGCACCCCTCGCCTTATGTGGCGAAGTCGCTTCAGCCCGCAAGCCAGCGTGAGTGCGGCAGGGAAACAAACAGGCCCTTCCTTGGAGAAAGGCCTGGAAATGGACGGAAAAACTATAAGGCATTCGGCACCCTTTGTTGCCTGGGAAATTCGAATCCAGGCCTCAGTAAGGTGGTTCTGCGGGGACACCAGATGGCAGCACCGGGAGTGGGTGGGTGTGACGCGGGGCCTGGGGGCAGGGGGGCCGACAGCTCTGCCAGGAACGATGCGGCCGCAGACAACACACACGTGCTCCCAATACCAGCGCGGCCCAAACCCTACCGTCCGTCTGCAGTCGCGAACGCGTGGTTTCTTCACACAGCAGCAGACCACTGGGGACAAGTGAGTGCCACGCGCCACGGCTGGGATGGAGGTCAGGGAGAATCCTGAGCCAAAGCAGCCAGAGTCCAGCGTGGGATTCTGGGCGGGGCTGAGAAACGGCACGGGGGCCGGTGGGCATGACGGTGGCACCAAGTGCTTTCCGGGACCAGCAGCCAGGAGGGACGGGTCACCCTCCCTGGGGTTGGGTGCCTGAGTGCAGATGTGCTCCCCTCTGCTCTGCCCTGTGCTGCGTGGAGACGCAGGGAGTGCTCCCCCGCAGTTGGGCCACAGGGGGCGCTCCGGACAGGATATGCCAGGGTGGAGGAGGAGACGGGCGCCACGGAGGCACCAGAGAACGCGGCACGCATGTGCCACCTGCGGTACGGCCGGCACATGGGGGACGACCCTGGATCACCCTGCGGCCGGACATGACCACCAGAGTGGAGAGAGAGGGGATGAGGGAACCGAGGCAGGAGGCAGTTGTGCAGGCAGGGGCCTGGACCGAGGATGCGGCCCCTCCAGGAGCCAGGAAAGGCCGGGCTCTGCCCCAGAGCCTCTGGCGGAACCTGCCTGCCCGCAGCCGAGCCGGGCACCCGACTGTGAGGTGACGCGTGTGTGTTGTTGGAAGCCACTCCGTGCTGCTCTCCCAGGACCTGCGGGCCCGCACGCAGGGAGGCGGGCGCCCTGACGTCCCCTTATGACGCAGCCAGCGCCCCCGGCAGAGCAGCAGGGCCCCGCGCACCCTCAGAGCAGCTGTTCTGCGGCTGTGGGGTGGGCAGTCCACAGGGGACGCCGTGTGCTCGCCTCCCTGGGCTCGTGACGTGTCCTCAAGCCCAAACTGAATCAGGAAGCCGTGAACCGAAGCGTTTTCCTATCGCTCACCGCGTGCGGCTCACAGAACAGACCCCTGAGACACGGCCGTGGCTGGTGGGGACAAGTGGGACGCACGCCTGCTCCCTCAGCCTGGGCCTCCTCGGACTCCGTTTGGCCCCACCTTCTACCCAGGGTGGAGGAGCCCAGCAGGGCCAGCGTGGACACCGCAGAGGACGGAGTTCAAGGCCAACTCCGTGGCAAACGCTGCCACATGCTCACACACGGACGTGCAGAACCGCACGGAGCACGGGCCGCCCTTGCTCCCACCTGCCCGGCCACACCACTCGTCTCCGCCCCAACTCAGGGCATTTCCGAAAAACACCATCTGCCGGACTGGTGGTGACCGCGTGACATGTTCCACACCAGAGATTTAGGAACGCCCACGATTCGAGAGCTCAGCGGGGGTCCTCACCTCTGCTGCGTCGGCAGCACACACGTGAACCCACATCGTGTGTGTTCCTGAGAACAGGAGAAGAGAGCCGGCGGAGACCTGCTCCACCGGGCCAGGAGAAACGTCACAGCCGAAGGAATTTATTTTAAAATAGAAACGTACGTACATCAAGCTTTGAAATAATCAAGTTTTAAACAAAAAGGAAAAAAGCCATTTGATCCGTCTATAAGGAATGGACTTAAGGAGCCACTTGCGTGCATGGGGAGGGCTCATGGACACAAGAGGCCCAGGCCGCACGCACCAAGCTACGGACGGTCACGGCCTGGTGCCGGGGCCAGGGTCTGCCCGCTGGAGCCCTTCCCTAACAGGACACGCAGGAACTCGGGGGCCACAAGAAACGTTCAGCTTTTGGCAACGCAGACAGCATAACGTCCAGGGAATTCCACCAGAAGCCTCTGAAAATACTCAGCCGACTACCCAGTTGTGCCGCGCAGGAGCGGGCCGCACGGCACTCGGCGGGACTCAGTGTGCGTGGGGCTTCCGCTGGGGCTTCTCTTCATAGGACTCCCCGAACTCGTTCACCCTGCTCTTATCCACAGGGTACAGCCTGCAAGGACAGGGGACCCTGGGCTCGGCCTTCTAGGAAAGGGCTGGACTCCCAGGTAGGACCCAAGACCCCAAAGTGCTGCAGGAGGGGTGTCTGGAGCCCCTTCCTGCCCGCCTGTTATGTGTTCACGGTCAGGACGCAGCCCTGTGCTCGTCCCCAGGAGACCCCCTCCAGGCCCTGAGGGTGGCGTCCCCCTCCGCACTCTCCAGACTGTCCCCGTGACGATGCCACCACACTGGGGAGATGTGAGCCGTGGGGACTGACCGAGCCATTTGGACACAGACCTGCTCTGTTCAACTAGGACATGGGTGGTCTCTTGCTCGGCCTCCCTCCTGCGACACAAGCCGCCCGCAAACCGCCCCTGTGCCCACAGAGGCTGGGGGGGGGGGGAGGGTGCCACACTCACCATCGCTGGTACAGGTACACGAGGAACACCACGTCGTCCCTGAAGCACGCCAGCCGGTGAGACGTGGGCATGGTGATGATGAAGGCAAAGACGTCGTCGATGAAGGTGTTGAAGGCCTGCCATGCGGGACGGAGGGGTTGGAAACACTGGCCGTCAGGCTTTCCCGGACGCTGGTCACTGCTCAGCGGCGTCCCGGTGACAATAGGCCAGAGAAAAGGAGCACGGGGGGAAGGACTCTGGACGCCAGGGCGTCCCCTTGCGCTGCCCTGTGCTCGGCACTCTGTGACCTGGCGAGGGCCGCCCTGAGAACCCGGCTGAGGACGCGGCGCGGCTCTTCCTCAGAAACACTCGTTTTACCCCACAAAACGGGAAAACGCATCTTAACTCCACCTACCCTGACGAGCGGGTGACTGCACCTCAAAGCCCGGCCGTGTGGACCAGGTCCTTGGGGGCAGCTAGGGGTGTGCGTTCTCATGCGTGTCCCAGAAAAGGAACATGGCTTCTGACTCAAGAAAATGTCCTGCGCTGCTGTGACGGTCAGGGAACCACTGTCCCTAAGTTCCCACCATGGGCTGCGGTTCAGAGGAACCCCTCCCCCACTGGGCATGTCCGCCCCCAGGAGTGACGGGCAGGGTAAGCCTGCCAGCAGTGATGGGCGGGGCACCGACCTTGTAGGTGAAGGCTTTCCAGGGCAGGTGTGCCACCGACTTCATCTGGGGAGGAGACGTGGCAGGTCAGTGGCCGGTGCACGGAGGCCTCGGCCAGGTGGGGAGGGGCATGGTCTTACCTTGTAGTTAACGAAGAGCTGAGGCAGCATGAAGAGGAAGCCGAAGGCATACACGCCTGGGGAAGAGGGCGCAGGCTGAGGCGGCCCCGAGTCCGTCGTCGCGGATGGGCTGTGGGCAGCCCCCTCCCGCCACCCTGTGCGGCGGTCTGTCACGGTGTCCTGTGCAGACGGGCTCCAGCCCTCGAGTGGCTGGTCAGGTCCTGGGTCCGTCCCCTCCGAGGACACAGACCCGGCCCGTGCACAGGGCTCATGGGCCCAGTGGCCACCCTCAAACGCATGCAGACCGTGTTGTTTCCTGCCTGCCCCAAACTGTTTTCAGGGGCAGCCTGAGTGGAGCCACCACAGACGAGCCAGGCGTCGCGGCAGAGGTCCCGCCCACACACCCTCGAGCCACACGGGGTGGCGTGTGGGAACCCCGAGGAACCACCACAGGTGCTGCTGGAGGGGCCCAAACCCTGCCACTCACCATTGACGAAGCTGTTGATGAGCCACGAGTACCAGCTGTGAGAGAGAGACCACGGTCACCACCCCGCCCTGCGGCACCCGTCCCCCAGAACTACAGCGCTGGCGGGGAAACCCGTGGGGACAGCCCTTTCCCCGGAATGCAAGCGTGCAGTGGCGGCTGCAGGCCCGTGCTGGCCCGCGTCCTCGGGCAGAACCCCCAGCCCTCAGGGCCGCGTCTCCGGGGCTCCCATGCCTCTAATGCAGCGACCGTGCCGCCTGGCCCAGGCCCCCCTCGTCAGACCCATCCACCCCGTTCTAACACCAGGGCCCTGCCGCCTGCATCTCTGTGCCTGCTGCTCAGGAACAGGCCCCGGGACACCACACGCCAGCCTCGTGCCCTCCGGGCAGGCTGTGTATTCCATGGGGGGGACGACATGCAGAGGCCAAGGGGCAGCCCCACTGGAAGCGCAGAGGCCCGCAGGTCCTACCTCTTGTACTTGATGTTTAGCAGGGAGTAGACGGCGCCCCCGATGCACAGGGGGTAGAGCAGATAGGACAGGTACTTCATGGCCTGCCGGGAACACGGAGCCCCCGTGAGGAGCCGGTCACAAGGGGGAACTGGCAGGGAGGGCACACGGGCCCTGACTCGGGGAGACTGAGATGGACGCCCGAAGAACGCGCCCCCAGGAGCGAGGCCTGACGCCACATGGACGTTAATGGCGTCCGTCCGGGACGTGAATGCCCGGCAGCCTGCGGCAGGTCACCGATGGGGTGCGATGGAAACCGATCTGGAGACGCAGCTAGAACCTCGCGTGAGCCACGTGTGCAGAGCGCCCTCGGGGGCCAGGACTCGTCACCGCACAACCTAAGCTTTACCTGGGCCACGGCACACTCAAAACGCAAACACGTGCCTGTCCAAGCAGAAAGCGACACAGTCCCCACCCAGGAACGGTCTCCTGGCAACCTGAAAGCTGCAGCTATGCCCACGCGGTGAGGCTGGGGGTGACGGCGGTCACCGGGGTCTCAGTGACAATGTGAGACCACAGCACGTACCAGCAACTCCCCGGAAAGAAATCTCCTTACAGGAGAGGAGAGTGCCTCCCGCCCGCCTGTGAAGACCCTCCGGGTTCCCCGCGAGGCCGGAACGTGGAGCCGCCGGAGCCTCCCCTCCCGCCCCAGAGCCCGGGCTGACGGCTGACAGCGCGCCCTCCCGCCCCGCCGCTCACCTGAGTGTCGTACTCCTCCGTCCTCCTCTCGGACTCGCTGTAAGTGCCGAACTGTCACAGGACCCAAACAGAGTCCCGTTAGCTCTAGGACGCCAGTGGGGACAGCTGCACGCAGCCCGGCAGGGGTGCCCGCCCAGCCCTGTGGTGGCATGAGGCTCACCGCAGGTCACCACCCTGCAGCGGCCCTCCCCACTCTGTCAGGGTCACCTGGGGCTCAGGCCCAGACAGGTCCCCACGGGCCACATCATGTGCCATGTGTGGCAGAAGCATGCCTGCTACCGTGTCCCGTCAGACCGTGCCCACCACCCCCACTCCCGGCTCTCATGGTGACAGCCGCACCCCTGCACCACACTCAGATCGCTGAAGGTAGAGTCACTGAGCCAGCTCCCAACGGGACCCGCTGCCCAGTTTCCTGTCCTCGAGGGGGTGCTGAACTTCCCCAGACCCGGGTCTGTCCCAGCAGGAAGAGGTGAGCTCATGACCACAAACCCCAAACTGCCACTGCCCCCATCTGCCCGGAGTCACGACAACATCCTGTCACCGGAGCCCAGCCCAGGCAGGGCCATGTGCCGGGACTCCAGCGGGGACCGGTGCCTCGGCAGCATCAGGGGGCCCCACAGGTGGGGGGGGCGCCGGCAGCCGATCCCGTCAGGACAGAGGGAGTACTTTGTCCCTGACAGGGATGCCCGCATGGGTCCCACACTAGCTGCTGCCTACGCCAGCCTTGCCAGGACCCCAGGGCTGCCAGGGGACTGGCCTCCACCTGGACGTTGCCACCTACACTGCCAAGGGGCCTGCTCGGAGCCAGAGGCTGGTCAGAGGGCCAAAGTGTGGCCCGAGTGTGGCGTCTGCCTGGGGCACAGCCAGACGCTCTGGGACACGAGAAGGGCTGGAACAAGGTGGCTGCTGGTGGGGGGCGGGGGTGCGGGGGTGGAGTGGTGGGAGACGGGGTGGGGGGAGGCACAAAGCGTCCAGGGGGCAGACGGGGTGCAGTCGTTACTGCATAAATGCCCACCTGGAACTGTGGTCTCAGGCCCCTCCAAACAACAGTCATCTTCAAGGCCTTTTTCACTTTCCACAGCTGAGGGAAAGAGCAAGACACAGACTTTCATGGCTCTGGACCCAGGAGTCTCTGGAACTCACCACTGGGAGGTGACGGACGACTGGCCCCGGCCCCAGCCTGACCGGTCCTCATGGCCTCCACACCAGCCACTGAGCTCGGCGTCCTCTGCACCAGCAGAACCGGCACTTGGCCTGGCTGCTGTCCTCCGGGCTGGGCCCCCTTCCCAGCTCACCCTGCCTGCCTCTCGGCTCACTGGCCCCTTCCCCCAGGCTGTCACTGTGAGGCCCCTCGCCTCTGCCCTCTCCAGGTCTCCAGGGGACCTGCCTCCCCGAGCCGGGATGAACGCAGCACAACCCGGAGAGCCGGTCTCCACGCTTTGATGGGTGGTTATGGGCGGTGTCCGCCAGCACTCCCAACGGGCAGACCAAGTGTGTGGTCTCTGGCCCAATGGCCACGCGTGCCAGTGCCCAGGGTAGACATGCAGGGCAGAGGACTACGGACGAGGCAGCCCCAGAGGCCAGAGTACGTCCCGCCCTCTGCTGCCCCTGTGTCCCCGGAGCCCCACTCGGCCAGGGCCGTCACAGGGCACCTCGTCCCACACTGCTTCCTTCCCCCGCGGACGGGTCTGAGGAGCAGATGCCCTTAACGCCAGCGACAAGGCTGCCAGGAGCCGGGCTCCGGCGCTCCGAACTGCGGCAGCACCTCTGCCCCGCCCCACCCTTGACGGGGCCCGGCGTCCCCCGTGTTTCAGGGCCAGGTGTGGCCAAGAGCGGCCGCACGGCTCACCTCGATGGCGGCGCCGATGCCCGCGGGGACCAGCACCAGCAGGCTCGTCTGCTCGTCCAGCAGGAACAGGAAGATGACCACCGTGCTGAAGCCACGCCAGAGCACTGGGGACAGGGCGGGCCGTGCTGAGGGGCCGGCCGCGCCCTGTCCCCACCTCCGCCCTAGGGGGCCCTCCCCCAGCCCATCACCCCGCACCCTCCATGTACACCCCCGCCTGCACACCCCCCCACCCGCACACGTACACACTCGCTGCACGTGCACACCCCCCACACT
>PJEM01009934.1:0-66871 GCA_004023845.1 Helogale parvula | reverse complement strand
CTATGCATCAGCACTTCTGTATCCCTTGGGTAGATCCCCAGCAGTGCTATTGCTGGGTCATAAGGGAGTTCTAGTGATAGTTTTTGAGGAACCTCCACACTGTTTTCCAGAGCAGCTGCACCAGTTTACATTCCCACCAACAGTGTAGGAGGGTGCCTGTTTCTCCACACCCTTGCCAGCATCTAGGACAACCCTCTCTCTCTTTAAAACAACAACAACAAAAAAAGGAAAATGCAAATCAAACTACAATGTGATGTATCTTCACATCCACTAGGATGGCTGTTAATAAAAAAGATAGAAAATAAAAATTATTATCTAGGATGTGGAGAAACTGGAACCCTCATGCATTGCTGGTGTGAACGTAAAATAATACACTCTCTTCAGAAAACAGTTTGGTAGTTTCTCAAAAAGTTAAATATGAAGATACCATATGACCCAGAAATTCTATTCCTAAGTGTACATGCAAGAGAAATAAAAGTATATGTTGACACAAAATTGTTTTACACAAATATTTGCAGAGGTATTATTCATAATAGTCATAAACTATACACAACTCAAACATCCATATGAATAAACAAAATATGGTATATCTATACAATAAAATATTATTCCACCATAAAAAGTAATGAAGTACTGATTCATTCTATAACACAGATGAACCTGGAAAACATTACCCTAAGTAAAAGAAACTAGACCAAAAAGGGCACGTATTGTATGATTCTAATTATATGAATTGTCTAGAGTAAGAAAATATATAGAGATAGTAAATTTGTGGTTTCTAGGAGTTGAGGGAGTGAGAAATGGGAAGTGACTGCTAATGAATACATGATTTCTTTTGAGAGTGATGAAAATGTTCTAAAATGAGACAGTAGTGATAGTTGCACAACTTTGGGAATATACTAAAAATTATTATAGACCTTAATAGGGCGTGTTTTATAATACATGAATTATATTTCATTAACAATAATAATAGAGACACAAAGGGGACAGATTCAGTAGATTTACCAATATCCAATGGGAGTTCCAGAAGGAAAATGAAGAGGAAGAAGCAGAGCATCAATACTCAAAACAGATGACAATTTTTCAGTTCGAACGATTACATGAAACTTCAAATTAAAATAATACACTGAGTGTGACACTGGATTGATAAAATAAATCCATACATAAACTTGGTGAGAATAAAGAAAAACACCTAAAGTTGCCAGAGAAACTATAAATTACCTAGAAAAGAATGACAGAGATTCTAATTGCAGCCTCTAAAAACTCCAATAGCTATTTTAAAAATAATGGCATATTACCATTGTATTATTCAGGGGAAGTACTTTCAGTTGGAAATCTATATTCAGTAAAGCTATAACACAAAAAATGAGGTTCCAGAAAATGGCATTTGTGTATTTCAAAGAAAAGTCAGTGAATCCCCAAAAGTTAAAATCTATGAAGGACACATTATTTATATTACAATAAATTATGTATTAGCAATAAACAATTTTTTAAGGAAACTACTTTAAAACTGACTTTAAAATTTTTCTAATTCCTCTAACAGGAAATCAGAACTAAAATTAAACATTATTTAGAATGAATGACAAGAAGAATATACATGACCAAAAATAGCACTTTTAACTGTTTATTATTCTACTCCTTCTAAATACTCCCCACATAACTCAAGATAGTTTTATGCACCTTAGATCATATCAGTTTCAGTTCTCTATTATTTTTCTACTTCTTTCTATTTTTATTACCTATTTATTTTTCTATTTTTCATTTTTTCCATCTTTCTGCATCAGCTTCCTATTCTATATGTTCATTTCTTTCCTATTGTCTATTTCTCTTCTGTATTCTTATTTCTATTTTGTATTTCCAATTTTTATGTATTAGCTGTATACACTATACACTGATGCTCAGATATAAATAAGGAAAATCTTATTTATTTATAATATCTCATGTCTCCTCCTATTTTCTTGCTAGTATTTGATATTCCTGGTGTTGCTGTGATTCAGTTCCTCTTTTCATTTCCCTAAAGTGCCCCTACCCCTTGTCCTCCTGAGGTTCTCTCCTGTCTGTAGTATCTTGGTCCATCCCAAGGCTTGTTACATTTCCACTCTTGCTGCAGCTGAGGTTCGTGTCTCAGTTTAGTCTGCTCTGGCTACCCACTTCTCCCGCCCCCTGGAGCCAGACCTTTGTGTACATTCACATGCTTGAAGTTAGGCAGCTGCTGCTTCTTTGCCCAAAGCCCCACGTAGGTTGCCCCTTGCCCTGGGCTATCCTCACCACTACCATATTGGCACTGCCAGTGCTGGCCCCGCACTGCCATTTACCGAGTTCTCATATTTCAGAAGAGAGCTTAAAAGGTTATGATGATTTTATGTTCCTCAACACTCTTCTTCACAGCTGTATGTACCTTGCCAGGATGGATGCATCAGGGCTGCTTTTCTGTGACCAAGACCCCTCTTTCATCCTTAGGTCCCATTAATGGGTCTAGCTAATTTTGTCACAATTAGGAAAAAAATGTCTCGCACAAGGCGAAGAGTCACGTAGCAAGTGGCATCTGATTCTTTTAAATAGGTAAACAGTTGTAAAAACAGTGGATGTAATGACTGTGCATTGTTTATGAAAATTCATCAAGCTGTGTATTTATGATTCATGTGCATGTCTGTATGGATAATTTGACATATAAAATAATTATTTTAATTAGTTTTAAAATCTGTTATAATTTTAAATATATTTATTTTTATTTATAAATGCTCATTAAAATATTTAAATAATATTTTTTCTTATTTAAAAATAAGAAAATAAAATAGAATTAAAAGTTTTTTAAAAACTACATGAAAAAGTGAACATATCTACAATGTTATAAGAATTGCAGCTTAGGGTAGGAAGTACAAAGGTTCTACATAATTTCCTTTATTCAACTTTTCTGAATTTTCTAGATTTTTGGTACCTAGAAGGCACTCCTTTATGTTTTATATTACATTATAATATTACTTACCTTATATTATTATAATAGTAATACTATCTCCTAAATTATCTTTCCTTTCTGAATAGCATTTTTGAACAGAAAAGAGATAAGAAGGATCTTGGACACACTATTCACTGTGCATCTTTACCTATGACCCATATTTTCTCTTGTCCGCACTGTTATTTTTATTCCTTCTCCATATGAATCTTCATGACTCTCTTGACTTCCTTGTGTTTTGCCATTTACCTGACATGAACTCTTTAACCCTATCTCCCATGCTGTTTCAAAAATTCCTTATTTTACTCAGTAAATCTTTAACATATAACAGAAAAAAATGCTTTTAAAAGTTTTGATAACAGCTGAATGAAGCTATTAAATAAAAGATGTCTTCAGGTTAATCACAATAATGAACTGGGACAATCTGAAAAGGCAGAAGTCTCAAAACATTTTTCATTTTGATTCAGCCTTAATATTTTGCTTTTATCAGATATCAACTTTGAGATAAACCTTTTAGAAGCTGTTTACAACTAACCCAGAACAGTTTTAAACAATCCCTCCTTTATCTGATCGAGTGAAGATTGTCAGAGATGAGCCCCAGCTGGGGCCCAAATTAGAGTAATTAAGAAGCAAAAGCCAAAGTACTTTCCTATAATGTGTTTATTTTAATAGAAGATTAAACAGTATTACTGGTACGGAATTTGTCTTACTTATAGAAACAGAAAGAGAGGGCACTGCTTAAGTGCTATGTGTAACAGATATGAAATTAGAGCCCTAGAACACAAGACTGGGTCATCAAACTGTAAGAGATATGCTAAAAAAGACATGTGATGTTACTTTTATGATAAGAATTAAGGCATTGCCATATAAGGAAATGGCTCATTAAAACTATCACAAAATATTTGTCATGGTTATAAAAGTCAATTAGAAATCAAAATTGAAAAAATATTCCTACAACATTCAATACTGTTTACATCAGTATCTCCTGACTCAATATGCATGCAGTATTATATTTAGGTACTAAAATTTAGCAAGTCCATCTTTGGATTTATTTCAAATGCTTTTCACACATGTGGTTAATTGTGGATTTTTTCTTAAGTTTTTATCTTAATTCCAGTATAGTTAACATACATTGTTATATTAGTTTCAGATGTACATACTAGTGATTCAACAATTCTGTACATTACTCAGTGTTCCTTATGATAAGCCTATTCTTAATCTCCGTCACCCATTTCACCCCTGCCCCCACCCACCTCCCCTCTCATAACCAACAGTTTGTTCTCTATAGTTAAGAATCTATTTTTTGGTGTGTTTCTTTTTTTCCTTTGTTCACTTGTTTCTTAAATTCCACCTATGAGTGAAATCATATGGTATTTGTCTTTCTCTGATTGACTTGTTTCACTTGCATTATACTCTCTATCTTCATCCAGGTCATTGCAAATGGCAAGATTTCATTTTTTTTTAATGTTTATTTTGGAAAGAGAAAGAGAGAGGGAGAGAGAGAGAGAGAGAGAGGGAAAAGGAGCATGCACACACATGAGTAAGGGAGAGGCAGAGTGAGGGAGACAAAAAAATCCAAAGTGGGCTTCATGCTGACAGCAGAGAGCCCAATGCAGGGCTCAAATTCATGAAACAGTGAGATCACCACCTGAGTTGAAGTCAGATGCTTAACCGACTGAGCCACTCAGGTGCCCTAAGATTTATTTTTTTTATAGCTGAATAATATTCCATTCTGTGTGTGCGTGTGTGTGTGTGTGTGTGTGTGTGTGTATCACATCTTTATCCATTCATCTGTTGATGGATACATGAGCTGCTCCATAATTTGGCTATTGTAAATGATGCTGCAATAAACATAGTAGTGCATATATCCTTTGGAATTAGTATTTTTGTACTCTTTGGGTAAAAATACCCAAAAGCGTGATTGTGGATCATAGAGTAATTCTATTTTCAACTTTTTGAAGACCCTCCATACTGTTTTCCACAGTGGCTTTCTAGTTTGCATTCCCACCAAAAGTGCACAAAGATTCCTTTTTCTCCACATCCTAGCTAATGCTTGGTTTGTGTGTGTGTGTGTGGTTTTGATTTTTGCCATTCTGACAGGTATGAGTTTTGATATATATTTCTCTAATGATAAGTGATTTGATCATCTTTTCAGGTCTGTTGGCCATTTCTATGTCTTCTTTGGAGAAATGTCTATTCATGTCTTCTGCTTATTCCTTAATATATTATTTGTTTTTTGGGTGTTGAGTTGTATCAGTTTTTTATATATTTTGGATACTAATCTTGGTCTTTTTCAAATATCTTCTCCCACTCTGTAGGATACCTTTGAGTTTGTTGATTGTTTCCTTTGCTGTGCAGAAAGTTATTTTGATATAGCCTCAATATTTTTTGTTTTTGTTTTTCTTCCAGAACTATCCAGAAAATAATTGCTAGAGTCCATGTCAGAGAAATTACTACCTGTGTTGTTGTCTAGGATTTTTATGGTTTCTGGTCTCACATTTTAGGTTTTTAAGTCATTTGAATTTATTTTGTGTACAGTGTAAGAAAGTGGTCCAGTTTCATTCTTTTGCATGTTGCTGTCCAGTTTTTCCAACATCATTTGTTATAGAGACTGTCTTTTGTCCACTGGATATTCTTGCCTGGTTGGCTGGTAACTAATTGACCATATAATTGTGGGGTTATTTCTGGATTTTCTGTTCTGTTCCATTGAGCTATGTGTCTATTTTTGTTTCAGTACCATACTGTTTTCATTACTACAGCTTTGTAATATAACTTATGGTGGCTCCATCTTTGCTTTTCTTTTTCAAGATTGCTTTGGCGATTCAGGGTCTTTTGTGGTTCCATACAAATTTTGGAATAGTTTGTTCTAGTTCTTTGAAAAATGTTGTTGGTATTTTGAAAATTCAGTCAATAGCTAATGTATAGTGAGCCCCTTAATAACAGAAGCTCTCTCTAACCTTTCAGTATTTTTCATAACTTCCACAATCCCTTATAAAGAGTAGAAACCTTGTAAAAATCTATCAAATAACTTATACTCTCTTTTCTGTACCAAAGGTGAGTGCCATTGAGGACATTATTTTTAGTAAATTCTTGTTAATACTGTGTTGTATGGATTAAGTAAAACTAATTTGTCCTGGTGCTGCAAATACTGACAATCACTAAAGAACTTGATTTCTAAGCAGATAGTGACTGGAAAAATAGACCACATTTTAATTTTGATGGGAGAAATACAAACTTTTTCTTAATAAAATAGTGAGACAGTTGAACCATACTCTAAAAATTACAAAGCTCCTTGGTATTATCTTATTGAATAAAAACATCTCTGAGAGATAAGCAGTATTACTTATCTTAGACCACATATTCTTAACAGCAAAGTAACACTTTTTGAAAGAAACACATCATTAGAGAAATCACCCATTCCCCCTTTTTCACCTCCACTCCACTCCCCAAAGGCAACATCATCATTTATAATTCTGATCCTTCTAAAAATTGATGCCACTATTTTGTTATGTCATCAGTTATTTCTGTGATGTAAATAATGAGAACCTGGCTCATTTATATTGTCTTTCATCTCTCCCTCTCATCCTAATGTTTGATACATATGTGGTTATTACTGCAGGTAATACAATTGGTGCTTTTATTAAGTTCCATGTTGGAAGAGACCCTAGACAAAAGAATAGGAGAAAATAGGAGAAAAGAAAAACACAGTATAGATAAAGAAAGGAAGAAGTGACTATTTGACGTCAAAAACATGAAGGAGGGGGTGCTTCTCTTGGTTAAGTGTCCAATTCTTGATCTTGGCTCAAGTCATGATCCCACGGTTCATGGGATAAAGCCCCACATTGGGCTCTGTGCTGACAGCATAGAGCCTGCTTGAGATTCTTTCTCTCCACCTCCTCCATGCATGTGTGTGCACCATCGCTCTCAAAATAAACAAACATTTAAAAAAAGATGAAGGCTCTTGTCTTAGAGTCTCAGGTTTCCATTAAATTAGGAGATGCAGTCTAGATGTGTGGTTGTGGTCAGTAGCTTGGAGAGTTCAACATTATTAAACTACTATTCAGGGTATTGCGATAGATCTATCTAGCCTTTATTAGGAATTTGGGGAAGACTTCCTGGAGAAAATTCCAAGCTGGTGATTGAAAGATAGATATGACTTAGGAAAGTGGAAGGATGGAAAAGGGAAAGAGGTATTCTAAGCAAAAAGAGAGCTTAACCAAAGGCTTAAAGTATAGAGAAGGTAGAGGTAAGAAAGCTTCAGATGGTAGATGCAACTAGAGAGGTGGTCAGGGATCAGGCTTGGGGAGGTCTTCCACAATGTGCTATGCATCTGTAGATGTATATATTTATGAAGTGATGCCACTGAAGAATGATAAACAGAAGAGAGACATGGCCTCTTTTTCTCTTTTGCATAGTTCACTCTGAATAGAATGAATGTAGCAGAAAGGGGAAATGGAATTAGAAAAATCAATCTGATGCTTCTGTTGTGTTAATAGTGAGAAATAGTTAATAGTGAAGATAGAATAAGCATGAGGAAGACTGATTTCATACAATGGTATGGGATGGATTTGACAGGAAAGAGAAAGATGTATGAGTAGCTCTCTGGTTTCTTGTTCATATAACCAGAAAAACAGTGATTCCATTAACTGGGAGAGGGATTTTGGAAGGAAAAGCAGGTCTAGAAGGGGCCAAGTGAGAGGCAGAGAAGTTGAAAGATCTGTTGAATATTCAAGATGAAATGTCAAGCAATTATTGGCATATATAAATTCAAAGAGGAGTAAGCTACAATCTTCAGGTGGTAGTGAACCATGAGAAAGAGTTCCTTTAGAAAAAGGGTTAAGACCAGAATTTTGAGGAGTACCAAATAAGGATTGAGTCACAGATGATAAGCCCATCTTCTCTACCTGGAGAAGAACCAGGTGATAGTTCTTCTTTCATGCCAGAGAGACCATAATATTAAAGAGTTACAGGGGTGCCTGGGTGGTTCAGTCAGTTAAGCAGCTGACGTCAGCTTATGTCATGATCTCATGGTCCATGGGTTCGCTTCAGGTTCTGTGCTGACAGCTCAGAGCCTGGAGCCTACTTTGGATTCTGTGTCTCCCTCTGTCTCTGCCCCTCCCCTGCTCACACTGTCTCTCTGTCTCTCAAAGATAAATAAACATTTAAAATATTTAAAGAGTTACAAAGATGGAATGGTCAGTAATACAAGTGTCAGAGGTATGAAGGATACCATACAGAAATAATGACCCTTAGTATGACATGTTCAAGAGCACTGGGGAGAGGCAAAGCCAAATCAGCCCTTAGTGTGAGGAAGAAGTAAATGAGGCTCTTTGGCAAATGGCTTGGCTAGGAAGGAATAGAGAATGATGGCCAGTGTGGCCATATCAACAGATGGTTCTATTTCTCCAGGAAAAAATAAATATAGTAGGCATGTTATTTTGCTGAGAGTCAAGGAGATACCTAATATTGCCCTATTTTAACAGTGAAATATGAAGTGAGGTCACCTCCTGGGAGTGAAAAGGGTTAGGCTGGGTAGAGGATTTGAAGGGAGTGGTAAAGTTTTGGAAATTACTTACAGAAAACTAAGACAAAATCTAACAATTCAGAGTGGTCTTGGGGGCTCTGTTAAGGCTAAGGTTGGAGGAAAAATTAGAAATTCAGCTTTTCTCTTTTCTATTTTTCCTTCCCAAATCAGCCTTTGCTATTCTAACTTCCCATTATCCACCTTACAACTAAATGAATGAAAACAGTGGTGGTCCTATTATTACCAAAATGATAAAGCATTGCATACCTTCTATATTATTATACATACATGTGGGAACAAGCCAAGATTTGGCTGATCCAGCTATAACGTGTAAGTCTATGAAAGTTATTTACAACGCTATACTTTTGCCTTCCGACTTGAAAAACAGAAATAATATCACTTACTTCTTAAGACTACATGAATTAATAGAGATGACATATGGACAGGCCTAGAATATTGCTTGGTCTATAGTATTCATAAATTTAACTTCATCCCATAAAGAGGGGGAAACAGTGATAACTTTTTAAATGGGTAGAAGAGAATATATTAGATGATAAAAAGTAGGAAATAGGGCAAAGCAATAGGAAAGGAAATTGCTAAATAGATTATCACTACAAGGAAAAACACATGAGAAAGCAAGACATAGATGGGGATAGATATTTCTAAAGAAAGATGCTCATAGTACAAAAGTGTGGAGGAGGGCAAGGGAAATACTCAAGCACCATTAATCACAATCCTTGATGTTAATCCCTCTGGGGTTCAGGAGGAAAGAAAAAGGCAGAAAAAGCATGTGTCCTTGTGTATATCATTCAAAAAGCAGCTGCTAGTCAAATCTGGAAAGTCAAGGCTCTTAAAAAAATACTGGAGCCAAACAAGATCCCAGAAATAGCATATTTGTAGAAAACCACTCTCTGCTTCTGGGAAAATAGATTTAGGGTTGAATTGAGGATAACATTGCACAATGCAGACTTGAAGAAAACGGAAACAGAACTTGACTGGGTTTATCTGAAGGTTGCTGTCATTGATTCATTTAGCAAATAATTACTGAATACCTAGTGTGTGCAGAACATTAGGTCTTCTGAAAAAATTATTTCTCCTTTAAACATATTAGGGTTCATCAAAATATATATTGGCTTTGTAGATGTGGAAAACCACACAACTTTTAGAGCAAAGAAACTGAGCCTAACATGAAATAATATTGAACTGGATATCCTGGAGATATATGAAAATCATTTCATCTCGGTCACCAATTAGATCATATCACCTCAGTTAAGTCTCTGTGCCTTTGAACCATAGTCTCCCTGAGTCATAAATGCAGATGAGTATCTATCAACATCTTATGACATCTATGCAGATATATAAACAGGCTTCTCTTTGGTCAATACTATTAATGATCTACAAGGTCTTTTCTAAATGAGATTCATTATAAGGAGAATAAAGTAAGGGAGAACTTGGTCACTGATTAAATATACTTTTTTGGGTACACTAATTATAATTGTTCATTTCTTCCTTGAATGATCCAAAATACCACTGTTGACACAATAAATGCCCATTAATCATCTGATGGATAAAAGATCATGATTGTCCATGTCATCGTCATGACAAAAGAGGTTTCTAGGAGACCAAACTTGACCAACCTGACACATTATTTAGCATCATCTCCCCTCAGTGAGATTTCTTATCAGGTTATTCAGAATGAAAATCATACTCCATCTTGGTTGAATCTAGGTTCCAATCATGTTTTTAAAAGAACATCGAATCAAGTAAGTAAAATTTGCTGATGGCTCTGATTTATTGTTCCAGATAGTGAATGAAAGGAAGATTCAAAGGAAATCTGGATGGATTTAGACATGTTAGGGAATGGAAACTGCACTGACCCACTAAATCTGGCTTACTGGAAGATAAGGTACATTAGGCATTTAAACAGTAAGGGGATGGTGAGACCATGGAGATGACCCAAACACACTGACTGAGGATATTAGTAACAGAACAAGAATAGTAGATAGGAGAGAAGGAAGAAAGATCAAAGGAAAGACTGTCAGTATGAGAACAAAAGTGAGAGAGACTGCAAATCATTCTTTAAAATTCACTGGATAGAATATCTTGGCTAATAAAATCCTCTCCAGCATCTCTTAAGGGATTAGAGCTCTTCAAATAATGTCGTTCACCCTTTGTTGACAGTCCATGGAAAAGAAAGGTATACAATATTAAAGCATAGGCACTACAACTTTCTGGTAGGTACAGGTAGGATTATTGGATGACAACAGCACTGGGTTGTCCAGCAAGAATCACGATAGAGATAAATGTGAATCATTACAAAATACACCTTGTTAAAAGTCTGATATCTCCGTGCAAGGATTTCCAGTTAATCAAATATATCAACCCACCCAGTGTCTTTGTTTATTAAAAGCCAGCTCATCACCTAATGCTTGGATTTGGCCATGGAGTCACTCAGCCAGAGATGTAAAAGAGAAGGATGGTGAGGTTGAGGTGTTATTTGCCCAAGTTATTTCCCTGAGGACTGCACTGGGCTGGCTGAATCCCTTGCAGCAATGCCAAAGATCACTGCTTCTCTCCAGGTGGACTTCTCTCCACATCTCTGTGCTTCAAAGGCCTAGGAGTGGTAACACCCAGGTTATTAGAAGCTCCAGGATATTGACAATGTCTTGTCATTAGCTTCAGCCACAAAAAGTTCTGTCCACAACTTTTTGAGTTGTTCCTTTACTAAATCCATTGTCTGCTTACCTATAACAGCTTAACAAATCACCCTAAACGGTAAGAGCTTAAAATAATAATCATGTCTTAGCTTTCACAGCTCCTGTTGATCAAGAATGTGAGAAGAGTTTGGCAAGGGAATGCCTAGTAGGGTCTCTCATGTGATTGCATTTGGGAAGAGATGACATAGTTTCATGATGGTGGTTTACTTCCATGGTAGGCAAATTGATGCTATTAGTCGAGGGCCTTAATTTCTCCCTGTTTAGGTCTTTCTGTGGTGCTTTTTGAATGTGGCACCTGGATTTTCCCATTGTGTGTGTGTGTGTGTGTGTGTGTGTGTGTGTGTGTGTGAGAGAGAGAGAGAGAGAGAGAGAGAGAGGGTGGGAGGGAGACAGAGACAGGAAGAAAGAGAGTGTCATATTGCCTTTTATGGTCTCATCTGTGAATTCACAAGGCATTACTTTTACATTCTGTTGATCAAGGTATTTAAAAATATCCACCCAATTTCAAAGAGAGGGAACATAGATTCTACCTCTTGATGGAAGTATGCCAACTTCACATGTAAGGACAGCATGCGGGATTGGAAACACACGTGCGTGGTGCACGCATGCATGCACACACACACACACACACACACACACACACACACACCAATGTGCCCATTTAAATACAATTTGCTACCTGCTTCTTGAATTATCCCTATTTGACCCTATCATCTCTTTTCTGCAGGTATCCTGAGAGATATAGTTCAGATGATTCTAGGGTCACTCCAGATTGTAGAAATGTTCTGAAGAACCAAATAATTGCCTAAATACCAGGATAAAATGGTTAATTGTTACAGGTAGGGACATACTAAATGGAGAGTAGGAAACTGACAAACTCTCTGGATGCAGCAGGCTCCTAGAGGACAACTCTACTTGTTAGTGAGAAAACACTGTTCAGAAGGGGTACATTTTCAGGTAATAATGGCCATTCAGGCATGTGATTGGTTTCAAGCAAGCCTGTGAGGTCAACAAAACTGTGCAGAAGAGCAGAGATCAAGAGAATATACTGTTGAATCAAACAGACCCAGATTTTTATACTAGTCTGTTCCTTGTTTGCTGTAGGCCTTAGGCAAGTTGCTAAACTTATTTAACATCAGTTTTCTCACCCTTTAAATAAAGATGTGAGCAAGGCATCTACTTGAGTCAGGCAGGATCTAACCAGAAAATTATAAGAGAAATACATTAATAAAGAGCTTTGGTCTAGAGATGATGGAGAAGCTGAGAGTCAACAAAAGATATTGAAGTGACTCAGAAATTACCAACTACTGGAAGCTATTCCCACCCTTAGGCTTGAGGGATAAATTAAGAGGAACCCCTGGGAAAGCTGGAAACCCTGTGAACCTATATGCATAAGCAAGGGCTTAAGGAGAAAAATAGCCATTCTTACTATTTGTCAACTTTAAATTCACTCTCTCTTCTCCTTTAGCCTTGTCCAAGCAATAATATCCATGAAATCAAAGGTTTGAAATGGGACATATTTTTGTTCTGATCTGCTTTAACAAAAGTTCATAACATTCAAAAATAAAATATTTCTAATGCATATTAAAACTACATAATTTTAATATGTAAACATTTGTCCCAACTTTGGGAAGCACTGATGCATTTAACAAGTTTAGTATTGGTTTCTTATAATAAGCAATGCATCCATTAATAGGTAGGGAGATTAACCAAACCAGATGCAATCAGAATTAGAATGTGAGCCTAACAGTACAGAGTTCAATTCTCCAGATCAAGCCACCTCACTAGGCATTGTCTGCCTGTGTTTAACAGTATGCACACAAAAGTTTAAGTAAGGCTTGTCCTTGGCATATGTGTTAAGCAAGAATGTGAGACTCCACCAATGATCATTACCAAAATCATTTCTCTTTCCACTGATTAGATATCATACATCCAACAAAACAGATGTTTTAAAAATAACCCTTGGGGCACCTGAGTGGCTCAGTCAGTTGAGTGTCCAACTCCTGATTTTGGCTCAGGTCATGATCCCAGAATTGTGGAATCAAGTCCTGTATCAGGCTCCATGATCAGCATGGAGCCTGCTTGGGATTCATTCTCATTCTCTCTCTCTCTCCCTCCCTCTGCCCATCTGCTTCTCTCTCAAGTAAAAAATTTAAATATACATATATTGTAAAATAACCCTTACATTTTTTTGGCCTTAGTTTCTATTAGAATGCCAGTGCTATCAAATCTCTAACAAACACAAACATGTTAAGGGGCTCCCATCACCTTAAATGAAGCACAAGTCTTATCTAATTAGTTAAATACTACTACAGAGAAGATGACGCCTCAGAAGGGAATAAAACTATACAAAAGTATAACAACCTGAATGTCATCCTGAGACAGGAATGCATCTGTAAGGAAAGGGACTTCAAGATTGTATTCATTAGAAACTGGGGAGGGGGAGAGAAGGGGTCAGCATCACATGGAATGAAAAGTGGCCTTTCCGTGGAGACTCCTGAACCTAATTTATCTTGCTTCACTAAGACAGGAAACACACTACAATGTTCAGGATGGGAGAAAATGACAAGTTAATGATTATGGAACATCTTTCACTTTCCATGGTAAGTGAACAATCTCAACATCAAAGGCATAGCCGGTAGCCTTTTGGAAAATGGAATGCCGTTTTGCTTTCCTTTTCACTTTTTACTACATCAATGAAATTGAGCATCTTCTCTAGCTTTATTTTTCCATTTTCATTTAGCTTTGACACAAAACAGACCTGACTTTAAGTGTACTATGCAAAGTAACAATTTATGTTGGAAACTATAAATGGATGGGACAGAACCACTTCTGTATCTGTTACATTTTAATTACTTTGAATATATCCAGCTGAACAAAGTTCAGAGGTTCACTATTACAGGAGAGAGTAGCTTGACATGATAGACATCCTAATTCACCAACCACCTCATAAAGAGAAATATACAAACTGCTGTCTGCAGACACGCTGTTTTCCCAACCCACAAATTCTTCTACCTATCATGCTATCAAGCACCATCGAATTTTAGAGGTGCTTTTAGATCAGCAGTTCTTTATATTTTCCCCCAGCTATCATTTGCTAATTTTAGGAGGGGAAAAAAGTCCTAATACTGAAATCAGGGAAGGAATTAAGACAACTATGGATTTCCATTACCTTTGTTTTTGTACAACAAAAACAACACAAATCTTTTTTAAGTAAAAATTATCACACAATGGAATTTTAGGTTAATAAGCATTTCAAGTTAAAGCTTGGCTATAACTTGCTTCCAGGGATCCTGATAAGGAGAGTGCATATGACACACTGGCATTAATTAAAGGGCTCAGCTGGTTACATGTCCAACTTAGCCTCAGGACATGGTCCCATGGTTTGTGGGCTCAAGACCTAAATCGGGCTCTCTGCTTTCAGCACAAAGCCCACTTCAGATCCTCTGTCCTCCTTCCTCTCTGCACCTCCTTTGCTTACTCACTCTCTCTCTCTCCAAAATAAACATTAAAAAAAAATGAAGTGAAATTTAGGGGAGGGGACACTGTTCTCTTGGTTTTTTTTTTTTTTTTACCAAAACAAATCAAACACCTCCATAGGTTTTACAAATACTTGTACACAATGAAATTTTGCCTAAGAATGAAACCAAAGCACAATTGAATATTGTGGAATTCATGAGGAAAGCATGTTAATTGCCTATTTTACAGATATTCAAGTCCCAGATATTTGAGTCCTCAACTTGTCCCATCTCCTACTCCATCTCCTTTTGTTGATCCCTGAAATTAGCAACTATCAAAAATTAGGAGGAAAAATAAATGTTTCCCAGATTCCAGAAAAAAAAGATGATAGACTTCTTCCCCCTTCCTTTGACCCTATGTATTATAAAATTGGGATCTACTTTTAAGTGAGAAAATAGAGACGCTTATTTTGCTCATTATCCTTTTTAGAGTAATGAACCATTTGATATGAGATGTTACAGTGATGTTAACATTTTGGGGGTGGGGGATTAGAATGTCTTTTAGTTTAGGAAGCCTTTTTGACTCATTTCCTAAGGGCAGCAAGGAACAGGAAATGGGGAGCTGGCTGCATAACTGGTGTGCTAGGATTTCAGAGAAAGGAAAGGAATGAGTACTCCAAGGTTTTCTTCTACACTGTCCAAGACAACAAGTCAGAGTAGAAAAGTAGATGGAAATTTGATTATGGTGTATCAGTCAGCTTTTGCTGTGACAATGCTACCTAACAAACATCTCAGTGCCTTACATCAAACAGCTAATTCATTTACATAGATATTCAAGTAAGGTATGGTTTAGAAGGAGTTATCTGGGATTCTCTGCTGCAGGCTAGACTCCCAGCTTTGGGTCAGGGTCAGGTTTGCTCTGCACATCTTCCTTTAAGGACCTAGGCAGAAGGAACAACTACCATCTGAGGCAAGATCTTTTCATGGAAGAGACCAGAACTCCAAGAGGGGTGATAGAAACTTGTCAAGTCTCAAAAAGCCTCAATTTGAAACTACATACTATCACTTCTGCTTATATCCCATTGGCCAAATCATGTGACCAAAACCAAACTCAGTAGAGGAAAAACACTCTACCCTCTTTCTACCCAAAGAACCCATGAACAGGACCAGAGGGAAGCAAGAATTATGAACAAATAATACAGTCTAGTGTGCTTGACTTTGGGATCCATTTCTACTTCTCATAACACTGTTTCTGATATTCACAGATAGGGGCCAGAAGGTCATAGGAACCTGAAGGAATTGTTCATGGAGTCTGTATGCTTATGTATTTATTTTTTTATTCTCCAAGGCATCCTTAGATGCCTTCCTCAAAAGGCTCTTCCTCAAAAGAGGTAAGGAAGCTCAGCTTTAGATACAACTATCTTTAAGGCTGAATGCATACAATAGGCTGAAAAATCTACCCCCCACCAATATACCAGGTCCTAGTCCTTGGAACTTGTAAATATTACCTTATTTGGAAAAAGGATCTTTGTAGATGTAAGTTAAGGATTTTAAGATGGAGAGAGTATCATAGATTATCCAGCTGATTCCTTAATGCAATCACATGTGCTCCTGTAAGAAAGAGGCAGATACACACAGAGGAAGTAGCAATGTGAAGGCAGAGGCAGAGATTGGAGTATTGAGGCCACAATCTAAGAAATGCCAGCAGCTACCAGAAGCTGACAGAGGCAGGAACAGATTCTCCCCTAGAGCCTTTGGAGAAAGTGCACCCTGTAGACACTTTGATTTTGGTTCAGGAAAACTCATTCTGTTCTTCTGGTCTTCAGAACTATGAGAGAATAAATTTCTGTTGTTTTAAGCCACCAAGAATATGGTAACCTATGACAGTAATCATAGGAAACTAATACAATGCCTTCCTTCAATTTTTTCCTACTTTAAAGAAATTTTAATGTTAAATATGAAATATTCAGGTAAATAAAATTTCCAGGAAAGGAGGAAAGCAGAAATAATGCCCTAAGGTTCATAGTTTGATCACAGGTCAATGGTTAATGAGCTGTGAAAATGAGGTAGTAATCTCTGCCCATTTCATTCTGGGCAATTTTTTACATCTCTACATTACATATAAGCTGACTGATCCCTTGTTAAAATTACCAGCAAGGAAACCCAAGAGAGAATCAGGGATTTTTAAAAAAATTGAAGATGTAGAGAAACGGTAACCCTTGTGCACCACAGGTGGGAATGTAAATTGGTCCAAACACTAAGGAAAAAAGTATGTAGGTTCCTCAAAAAATTAAAAATAGAAATACTTTATGATCTAGTAATTACACTCCTGGGTATTACCCAAAGAAAATGAAAACACAATTCAAAAAGATATGCATACCCCTAATGTTTACTGCAACATTATTTACAATAGCCAAGATATGAAAGCAACCTAAATGTTTACTGATAGATGAATAGGTAAAGAAAGTGTGATCTGTCTCTCTGTCTCTGTCTCTTTCTCTCTCAGACAGACAGACAGACACACACACACACACACACACACACACACAAATGGAATATAACTTGGCCATAGAAAAGAATGAAATCTTACCATTAATGACAACATGAATGGGTCTAGAGATTATTATGCTAAATGAGTCAAACAGTGAAGGACAAGTACCATATGATTTCACTTTTATGTGGAATCTAAAAAACAAAACAAATGGATAAACAAACAACAGAAACAGAGTCATAAATATAGAGAACAAACTAGTAATAACCATAAGGGAAGTGGGTGAGGGGATGGGCAAAATAGGTGAAGGGAATTAAGAGGTGCAAACTTCCAGTCACAAAATAAATAAGTTATTGGGATGAAAGTACAGCAAGTGACTATAGTCAATCATATTATAATAACTTTGTATGGTAAGAAATGATAACTACACTTATGGTGGTGAGATTGCATAATGTATAGGATGTTGAAGCACTACATCATACACCTGAAATTAATATAACACTGTGTGTGAACTACACATCAATTTTTTTAAAAAGGAAAAATATTGATCATCCCACAATGACATGCCACTTAGACCTAGAATGGGTAAAATTAAAAATACCGATATATAAAGTATTGACAAGCATGTGGAACAATGGAAACTATCATTGATTACCTGTGAAAATCCACTCTGGAAATAAAATTAGAAGTTATTTGAAAAGTTAAACATAACCAAGCAATTCCACCTTCTATGTATATACTCAAGAGAAATCAAAACATATGTATACAAAAAAAATCTGTACATAAACGTTCATAGAATTTTAATTTACAACATCCCCAAACTGGAAACAACAAATATCCATTAACAGGAGATTAGATATATTTACATAATAGAATACTACACCGTGATGCAAAGTGACTAAATATGGATATGTGCAACAAAACAGAAGATCTGACTCCATTTCCTAAAGGACTCTTAAAGCTTTCCATGGTGTCCACTTTCAAAGAAAATGTTAAGCTAGAGTCTATAAATTTGGATATTTATATTATATTGAGTGAAAGAGGTGAAATGTAAAAATAAATACACTGTATGACTTCATTTGTGTGAAATTCTAGGAAATGCAAATTTAATCTATGGAGATAGAAATCAGATCAGTGGTTGCCTAGGGAAGGGGGAAGGGGTGAGGAGTAACTGAAAAGAGACAACAGAAACTTTCTAGACTGACAATAATGCTATATTTCTTAATTGATAGGACAGTTGTATACATAAGCCTAACTCATCAAACTTTATATGGAATTTTATTGTATGTAAATTATAATTCACTAAAGTTATTTTTAAGTACTTTCTGAATACTGACACTAATATTAGTCAAATGAGTTTGAAAGCAGAGCTCCCTGATCTTCTCAGCTTGATTTGATTCAAGAATCCTACCCTTCATCATAATAAAAAGCTCAATCTGACTGGCAGGGAGAGAATAAACAAATAAGACAGAGGTATTTAAAGGTTCCAGAGCATTCTGAGTCCAAGCTGGCTCTAGAACTGGCCCCTGTAAAGACAGCTACATATGGTGGGTATAGGAAAGAGAGTACAGCAGAGTGACTGAGGTGGGCAGGGACCTGGGTCTCCAGCTCCAGCCCTCACCACCCAGCCTCCACCAGCAATGCTGTCATTAAGCTACTTCCCCTAGTGTGGAATGCTTTTGAAGACATTTCCTGCAAAGCCTTCAAACTCCAAAGAGAAAAACAGTTTTAATACTGAGCCAGTGCTTTCTCTCCACTATATAATTGTATTGCTTTCTTTTCCTGATGGATTTGCAAGGTCTTCTGTGGTTTCCTCTTTCAAAGAAAAGGTTAGTCTGAGGCATAAGCTTGGATGTTTACATTTGTCTTTACAGTGTTATTTGACCATTTCAGATATAATTAACCACCTTCATCTTCATCCTGAAATACCTGAGAAATCATTTCATAACTAATTAGAGGTCTCTATGTTAGACCACTGTCTCTTTAATATCTCTCATTTTATTCCTAAAGTTTGAATTAATTTTATTATATTTTGGATACTTTCCTAATGTCTAGTTCTCCAATTGGATCAACTGTTCTTTTCATCTAATGCTCTTTCAGGGGAGTTTTTATATTTCTACTCTATGCTTACTTTAAGGAGAAAGGAAGTTCTGAAAGTTACCAGCCAACAATATGAACTACTTTGTCAGTGCACTGTGCATTTCAAAAACCCTTGCATATACATCAGGTAGAGGTACTCTACTGTGCATCAACTAGAACCCTAAGAGACACATAGAGTTGATCATTAAAAAGGCAGTCATCAAAGCTTTGTATAAATTTTGACGTGGAAATTAACACACAGGTGTTTGTTGCTCCATGCTCTCTCCTCACTCACACTAAGTCACATTTTAGGAAGCAAGTCTCCCAGTCCTTTGTTTATCACACAGTAGACAAGCTGTGGAACAACAATCATGACAGTGGTAAGACAGCCTTCTTCTAAATTCTATTCTTTGCAGTTGTGACTCAGAGGTTTCTGTTGTCATATATACTCAAGAGAAGCCATAATTAAGGATCCCTAGAAGAAATGTCCAGAAAGAAATAGAAGAAAATAAAAGAAAACTAAAACACTGTTTTGAAGCAACCATGAAAAGGAAACATCAAAAAAAAAAAAAAACCGGCAGAAACTATTCAGAGGGAGAGCCTACTCTAGACGGCATTCAGGTCACAAGTCTAAATTAGACACACTTTTTTCATATACACAAAGTGGAGACATATATTCAATATTCTTCACAGTAGCTCTACTATTCTTCTTCCTCTGGAGAAAAGAGAGTCCATACTAAAATTACAGCTAATATCCTATGTGTGTTTATTTTACATAGGTCATTTTATTCCCAATAAAAATTACCACCACTTAAAGCCAAAAGCAAATGGCAAAAGAACAAAACAAAACTTAGAGATACTTCTCCCAAAGCTTATCATGTCTTAATATTTAAGACTGGCAAAGACAGGGTGCCTAGGTGGCTCAGTGGGTTAAGTGTCTGACTTACACACTGAGTGCGCTGACAGCTCAGAGCCTGGAGTCTGCTTCAGATTCTGTGTCTCCCTCTCTCCTTGCCCTTCCCTGCTCATGCTCTATCTCTCTCTCAAAAATAAATATTTAAAAAATTAGAAAATGAAAAAAGATTGGCAAAGGCAATCTTTTACAAGAAAAGTTGATCCCAGACTTAAACCTTTTTCAGTCTTGCTAAAACATAGATTGTTGGGCCCAGAAATTTCTAATTCAATAGGTTTGCCATCTAAGAAGTTTCCAAATGATGTTGATGCTGTATGACCAAAGATCATGACACTTTGAAAAGCACGATGGTAGTTGCCTGAGAGGCTCAGTCAGTTAGGCATCTGACTCTTTTTTTTTTTTTAATGTTTTATATTTATTTTTGAGAGACAGAGAAAGACAGCATGAGCAGGGGAGGGTAAGAGAGAGAGGGAGACACAGAATCTGAAGCAGGCTCCAGGCTCTGAGCTAGCTGTCAGCACAGAGCCCGATGCGGGGCTCAAACCCACAAACTGTGAGATCATGACCTGAGCCGAAGCCGGACACTTAACCAAGTGAGCCACCCAGGCACCCCAAGCATCTGACTCTTGATATAGGCTCAGATCATGATCCCAGGGTCATGGGATTGAGCCCCATGGCAGGCTCTGTGCAGAACATGGAGCCTGCTTAAGATTCTTCCCCCCTTTCTCCTGCTCATTCTCTCTCTCTCATAATAAATATTTTTTAAAGCACTATGGTAGAGGTTAATGACACTTATTTCCACAATGCTAATTTCTCCATCCCTACTTCTTTTCCCAGACATGGCAATACACCCTTTAAGTAGAATAACAGCAACCCCCAGTCTGAGACAGAGATGAATTACTGAATATAGAGGTGGGGACTGCATTGTTGGAGCCTTCCAGTTCTCCAGGAAACAATCTTGACCTCTGGAGGTTGCAGATCTGTGAAGGGGAAACCTATAAACCTCCACCAATCTCTATACCTTCAAATGATGTAAAGCATACCATCCAAGAAAACCCAAGAAAGACAGAAAAAAAAAAAACCTGGAATGTGCCACTGCAGTGAGATTCTGAACATCACGAATAAAACTACAGGAAGATGGAGATTATCTGGGGAACTTATAGATAAAATTCTAGATGGCCCTGTGCCAGAAAAAATAACCTGTTACAATTAAAAACAAGTTAAATTAAACTATCTGTGCTTAATTGAGGTGACTGAAAGTTTCTTTTCAACAAACATGGTGCTTTCAACATGTGAGAATGAAACTGTCCAGTGTCTTGAAACTAAGTGAAGTCCCCACCTCTTCTGTCCTTCAAGCAAGAGAAAGTAAGGCTTCCTCTGGGTGGCACTAAGGCAGAAGGATGCTTCAAAGTAAGGAGGCAAATTACAAGGTATTCTAAATGTCACCCAACTCATACACAAGGAAATATCTACTTGTAGCCAACCAATTCAAATATTCTTTGGCAGTTATGAGGGTTGGTTCCATGAAAATGCTGCAGAACCAGCAAAATACAGGTGATTGCAAAACCTGGTGATGACATCCATCTAATACACACGCACACACAATTGTTAAGGAATGTCTGAGAAACCCAACCAATTGGGAAAACAACTTCCAAGAAAACCTAATGCAGATGATCAATACCTATCACTCAAAGATCTTCATTGTCCTTACTCACATTTCATTTCTCTTTAATGCTTTCAAGTCCTCCATCATTTTAATCCAATGACATCTGTGCAAAGGGGGAGAGTCAGAGACAATAAAAGATGGACAGGAGGACAGTAAAGCCCACCGAGCCCTGAAATCAACCTTGAGACCACATCTCGCTCGAGGCTTCCATTTATGCCACACTCCCTAATTTCTGAGCACATACATGAACAGGCAGACAAATATGAGGGACCATAAATTAGCTAATACAAATTGCTGGAGGAAATGGAGGGAGCTAAGAGAAAGCTGTGTGTCTTCAAAATCAGAGAACCAAATGAACAGAACTCTTCTGCCAATGCTTGCTTTCCTTGCTGGCTGTCAGAAGTTGCACCTCAGGCCTGAACTTGCCTGGGCAGGGGTGGCTTTTGGTGGCTCAGCCTGTGTCCACAGTATTTGTCTATTAGTCACAAATTTGGTCTCCATGTATGTCTCAGAAAGAGCCATGATTCATCTTGACAACTCAAGATGTACATTACCTCAAATGGGAACAGGGAGAGATGAGCAACCTGGTGCTGGAAAAGACCAAAAAAAAAAGAGCTAATGTCACTTCCCATAACACTTTCCAGGTTTGGGCTAGAAGAGTTTATGTGGCAAGAACACTAGGGCAGGAGCAGCCCAGCAAAAAGTGGCCATGTCAGCACAGCACACTTTCAAAGTCCTGCCATTTAGATATCGGAACAAACAACATTAGCTCAGAAGACCTGAAATGCATTCTCACAAATGAAATGTTATGTTTCTTCATTTTATTCTTTCTTCTCCAAATAGCTCTTAGGTTTCAAACAGATTTATTTTTCTTTCATAATCAATTTCATATTTCTGCATACCCAGCTCTAATATTATACCTAGAAAAATGTATACCTATGATCCACAAATACCACACTTAGGAATATTTCCAAGAGAACTGTAACATATGTTCACTAGAAGATAGGCAGTAGAATGTTCAGAGCAGCATTATTCCTAATAGCCCCAAAGTAGGAATTGCCCAAACACACATTAACAGTGTAATGGATAAATGAGTTGTGTATATTCATACAATGGACTACTACACAGCAGTGAGAATGATATAGATGAATCCCACAACCATAATGTTGAGTGAAAAAAGCCAGACCCTAAAAAGTAACATTGTATGATTCATTTTATGTAAAGAAGTCAGTAAAGAAGTTATATTTGGTCAAGGGGGGAGCAGAACAAAGAGTTCCAGGGAGCTGGAAAAGGGCTGTTTCTTTATTGGGTGTTGGCTACATATGTGTTCAGCTTATAAAAGGCACCTGAATATTATTATCTTCACTTTCCCGAATGAGAATCTCACTTTAATAAAAAGTGAACACCAGAGCACCTGGGTGGCACAGTCAGTTGAGTGTCTGACTTCGGCTCAGGTCATGATTTCCTGGTTTATGAGTCTGAGCCCCATATCAGGCCTGTTGTTGTTAGGGCAAAGCCTGTCTTGAATCTTCTGTCTTTTCTCTCTCTGCCCCTTCCCTACTCATTAAGGACTTTTTTAGTTCACAGTACAGTTCTTAGAAAGATGGATGGGGAAGTTTGGTGGGGGAAACATCTTAAAGTTCTTAGTCTAGTATTTTAGCTCTTGATCAAGGTGAAACAAATGAAAATCATATACACAGAGGTCATGTCAGTGAGTACTATCTTCCAATACTGTCATAAATAATAGCTACAAGGGAACTAAGAGAATGTCAACACCAACTTTCTTGTTCTCCAGATGAAATGGGACCTACTTGGCTCAATAACTTATCCAAGATCAGTTAGTAAAGAGTGGCAGGGCAAAAATCAAAGCCGAGTCTTCCAACCTCAAGTCAATCTCAATTCCACTGCAGGACACTGTCTCACCTGTGAGCCTCTGAATTATTTCAACAGGCCAGTGGCCCATGGCAGGTGGTCCCCTCAGTCTCCACTCAGTGGAAAATGGAGAATAAATCTGCCAGAATGGACAGAGAGAGAACCACTACATCCCCATCCAGCAAATCAATGCACTTCTTAGAGGTACAGACCTCAGTATGTGCTAAAGATGGATATTTCAGGAACATAGCAAAGAACTGGTTTTTAAAAATAAAAACATAGTTTAATAATTTAAAAAAAAATTTCCACTCCCCGCCTTGGGATCCTGGTGTTGTATGTATATACAAGTGTCTTGAAAGATAGAAAACAAATACAAATAGGAGTAAAGTGCATAACCCAGAATATACAACAGAACTCCTCAGCTGACTATAGTTGTAAGCATGTTTCTCATGCTCTCTTTTCTCCTCTTGTCCCCATGTCCAACAAGTGACTCAGCTTCCTTATTCAATGGGAAAAAGCTGTTAGCAAATAGCACTCAAACATGGGGGCCTGAAAGAAGATCCCACACTCTGGAAGATGTGCCAAAGACATTTCATGACAAGATCAAGTGGATTTCTCCTCCATAGTCTATCAAAACTGATAATAAAGCAAATGCAGTCTGTGTCTGTCTGTCTCTCTCTTTCATACACATATAATATAGAGTGAAAGAAAGAAAAAATGACGTGTTCATGTGTCCTATTTTATGCACTTTAATTATTTATGGCCTTGGAATTGTTTTAAATGAACAAAAATCCATGTTGGAGCCTCTTACTCCAAAATCACTGCTGCAAGTAAATAACATGTCACACGATTACATATTCCTTTAATGTTCTCATTTCTACCAAGACGGATAAATCACTACTACTTAGAAACCTCCCTGTCTTTAGATTTAAACCAAATAATTTGATAATTATATTACTGTAAAACAACAGAGGCTAACAGTTTTTATAGAGAAAGTGTAGTTAGTATCCATAACTTTTAGTTAGCATTGTTCTCACAAGGGTTGTTGTTCAGGAACAAGTCTCCCGACTCATTTCACAAAACATGTGACAGGAAATAATTTAGTTTCCTAAAGTTTATCAGTTACCTATTGCCATAATGACTTAAAGGAATAAGTATTTATTTAACTTATGTTTCTGAAGGTCAGCAATTTAGGCAGATGGATCCTGCTTCTTATCTTGACTGAACTTCATCATGGTCTGGGGTCCCTGTGGGTCATCTAGGCAGCTCTGACTATGGGAGTGTTGGCTGGAGGTTGGGTGAGGCAATGGGGGTGATTAGGCCATGGGACTCTGTCATTCTCCCGTGGATTAGCTGAATAGAATTATGCAAGACTTTTTTTTAAGGCCAAGACTTTGAAGTTCCATTTTATCTATTCGTCTGCTTTCTATTGGTCAAAGCAAATCACAAGGCCAGCCCAGAGTTGCAAAATCTAATTTCCCAGAGTGTGGATATAGGGAGCTATTAATTCAGGCCAACAATAAATCTCTCACAGTTTAGTTTCAGACAATGTACTTTCTTCAACAAATTACATCCAGTTACTTAAATAGGCTTGGAAATAAGTGTTGAGCAGACTCACAGTTCAAATATTTTCGGTTTTCCCCTGAAATATTTTCTAGTTATTTTCCACCTGAGCTGGTATATAACCATAATCTTGTAAATAAAAGATGCTTTTCCACAGAGCCTGAGTGGTCCAGTTGGTTGACTCTTAATTTCATCTCAGGTCATGATCTCAGGATCGTGGGATCAAGACCCGCATAGGGCTCTACACTGACAGTGGACCCCACTTGGGATTCTCACCCTCTTTCTCTGCCCATGCCCTGCTTACTCTCTAAAAAAAGAAAAAAAGATGCTTTTTATAGAGGCATCACCTTAACAGATGAGTTAAGAGGTGAGTTAACAGATGAGTTAATCTCAGCTAATTGCTGAGAGTGAAGTCTTTGCAAATCAGTTTTATCTTCAGAGCTTCTAGTAGAGAGCAATTAGTGGTCACTACATACATGTCTATTGAAAGTTTTTACGTGAAATAAGTGGCATAATCTTCTAAGCTAAAGTTGTATTCTACTTTCATATCCTATTCATATTGATATTCTATTTTCTACTTGTACTTTCCTAGTAGGCCTTCTAATCCAAATATATATTACTAGTTTGTAATTAGAAGCTAATCTATTTTTCAATGTATTAAATGTATTATATTAAAGGAGTGCATTATGCATAGACAAACCTTAAGGTTTTTATGTTTTGTTACTTTTTCCCTCTATCAAAGTCTCTGTGTTTTGACAATAATTTTATGTTCCCCACTCTTCTATCATCCCTAAATATTTCCTACACATACTATAATGCAGTGACTCTAAACCTGGGCTGCACATTGGAATCATCTGGAAGCTTTAAAAATACTGATGCTGAGCCCCACCGTTGACTTTCTGATTTAATTGGTCTGTGAGGCAGCCTGAGAACTGATGTTTTTAAGGATCCCAGGTTATTGCAATGTTCAGCCAAAGTCCTGAACTGTTGGTCTCACAGGTCTTTACACATTACTTAGGAAAGATTTTTATGACACCACTACCATCTCCAACCCCTTGTCATATGCTCTAGCATCACACTTCTCCTTTCCTTCCTGGAAATTATCAGAACTGACAGATGGAATATTGTATTTATTGAACCGTTTCCTAGGCAACAGCTCTGGTTTTGCCCTGGAGAGCAACACCTTCAAGTATAATAGTAGCTAACACATAGTAGGCATTCAAAAACCACTTACTGAAATATATAGAATCACTGATTGTATTATAAGGCCCAAATCTCTAAGGGCATGCAATCTGTGAATTATAGCTTAGACTTATAGACCTAGGAGAGAGGTTCTTAAACTTTAGCCCAAACCAGGATCACCTAAAGGGCTTACTAATACACAACTTGTTGGGCCTCACCCCCAGAGTTTCTGATTCAGTAGTCCTGGGAAGACACCTGAGAATTTGCGTTTCCAACAAGTTTCCAGTTGACACTGCTGCTACTAGTCACAGGACGATGGCCCATAGACCTTTATCAAGAGGTAGAAAGCTCACTGGCAAAAAGTATGGCCTGTATCATGAGACTGCCTCATTCAAGCCCCAGGTTTGCTACTGGTTAACTATATGATAATGGTAAAGATGCTTAACCTCATAACTGCCTCAGCTTCTTCATCTGTAAAATGGAAAAAAAAATATCAAAACTTACCTCTTCTATTTGTTATAAGGATTAAATGAGTTCATATTTGTAAAGTGCTTGAAATAAGGCTTGACAGATCAGAGACACTACATAATTGAGATATATACATGCATTATGCTTTTAATGGAAGCATACTGATAATATTCCTGCAAATATACATAAAATGTTAGTTCTACATTTGAAAATTAAAACAAACCACACAGACACGAAGAATCACTATGGGATCCAAATCTCAAAGTGTGATACACCAAATTAATAATCATAATAAATGCCATTAAGTGATCATCCAGCCTGTGCTAATGCTTAGAAGTATATCTTCCTTTATCTTTCCAA
This sequence comes from Helogale parvula, assembly GCA_004023845.1. Classification (NCBI taxonomy): domain Eukaryota; kingdom Metazoa; phylum Chordata; class Mammalia; order Carnivora; family Herpestidae; genus Helogale; species Helogale parvula. Next base: position 39,625 of record PJEM01009934.1, on the reverse strand, counting down.
ATATGAAGGAGTTATTCGACTCAACATATAAAGAAACTGAGGCTCAGAAAGATAGTAACACTTGAGTAACTGAGCCAGCAAATCCTAGAATTAAGGTATTAAGAATTTCTCGAGAAGTGGACAACAAGGAAAAAAGCTAGATGATGTATAATTCAGGAATCTCAATAACAAGAAAATCCTTAAATTAGCTAACTCATGTGTCTAAAATTTCCAAGATACACTGTTTAAACTACAGCTTGATCTATGCTTTCAAATGATATATTTATTCTGGATTCCATGTTCTCTTTCATTTTCTATTGCTCTTACTTTCTTCCTCCATCTCCTCTTCTTCCTTTTCCCTCCCTCTTTGGGCTCTTGTTTCTTTGTGTTAGCCTCACTAAGCCTTCTGCAAGGTGGGCCCCAACAGATCGAGTCTAACATCATATTCATGGTTAACAATCCCACAGAGTTTTCTAGTTCACAATTCAAGCAAAAGTTCAGGAATGAACTCAATGAGTTCTCAATGAGTTCAGCTGAATCATATGCCTTTCATAAACCAATCACTGTTGCTCAGAGTACAGAGCATGCTAATTCATCTGGCTTGGGTCACATGTCTACACTTAGTGCTGCAGAAATATCCTTCTCAACTGGACCAAAAGGATGGATAGTTGAAGTTTGACTCCCCAAAGGAAAATCAAAGATCTGTTAGCAAAAAAAGGAAAACAGATGCTGATTTATGAATCAATTATTCCTCATGAGGGCTCTTGCTCTCCTAGGCTGGAAGTCAGACCATTTGGGTCTCTTTTTCTCTGTATTACCAAGTTATACGGACTTTCAAGCTTATCAATCTCTCTTGGCTTTATTTTTCTCATTACTGAAGAAGTGGGCTTGGAATTCCAGGCTTCCTCTTATCAGCAATTCAAAAATTTTCATGTGTACATGTCCTGTCAACCCAACTTGAATATGACTAATAAAACCCAACCTTTTTTTTTTAATCTCACTCAAAGAAAGAACCTAAACGGACCTGGGAATCATGCAGCTAAGAAGTAAAATTTGATGTCCTAGCTCCAATATATCATTTAGAAATGGTTCTTCAGTTTGAGATGTTTTATGAAACCACTGCAAAGCTTAATATAGTCAAAGATAGGTGAATGTGTAAGTGGAATAATGGTAGTAACAATGGCATCAGGTTCCTATTCAGTACATGAGTGATAACCAAAAGCAAGGGACACCAAACTAGCAGTACAAAGAAGGGCTAATAAAGGCTGGGGTAAAGAGTCAGTTAAGAAAAAGTTTTCTGGAGAAAGTGGTGTTTGAGCTGAGTCTTAAAGGGTGGGAAACTGTCATATAAGTGGAAATAGAGGGGTATTTCTGGCAAAAGGAATGACATGAGCCATGTGGCATGGAATGGGCACAACATGGCCAGAATTAGATGTCTGTGGGGTTGAAGGGTTGGGGAGAGACACAACTGAAAGGTAAGCTAAGGAAAAACTGTGGAAGGCTTAGCATGCCATGTTAGGTAGCTTAGGTTGTATTCTGTAATGGGGGAGGATAAGACAAAATGCAGGAAGGCAAGAACAGGTAGCTAGCAAGGAGATCAGGTCAATCACTAGGCACAAAGTGTCCAATATAATCCTTGCTATAGTTCTTCAAGCCATTATCCCTATTTTATAGATAATAAAACAGAGGCTTGGTTGGTGTTGCGAATATGATGCCTAATCACTGGTGTGTTGATTGAGCTGGAGCTTCTACCTAGATTATCTGATGAGTTCAAGCTACTAATTCTTCCACTCTGCCCTTCACATCCCACCTTCCATCCCAGAAGAGTCCTGTCAGTAATAAGTTACCTCTACATAAGTAGGAATTCAGATGTAATTGACTGAAATAGCTCTCTTCTTAGTGTCATCCACAATATTCCCAGTGTTTTTAGAAGTTAACTATGGCATTCTTCTCCAATCAGCCCAATAGGATTGAATTATTTTTAACTCACGATAATGTGGTGTTTGCAAAACTTGGGTAGTTACTAAGAGAGGAACACTTGGCAACTTCACAAAGTGTCTAACTGGTTACTTCTGCAAACAAGTCACTGCATGAGGTTTCTGAAAAGAGGGCAGGCTGTCCCAGAGAACAAATATAACTCCAAATATAGAAATATATTTAAATCAAGTAACTTTTGTAATTGGACCAATGGACATAGGCCACCGTGTAAGCTTGCCACAAAACATTATTAGGGAAAAGATTTCCAAGCTCACAATTGCCTGTATTGCCTAGAAATTAAAAGATTTATGTTCAGACTTAGGAATTAAAGACAAAAAGCCTGTCATAGCCTTGTGCATCATACTGGTTGACTATAAGTTTTAAAAATTAGCCTAACAGACTCACTTTTACTTTTCCTATGATTAGAAATTAAAATCAAGGGGGAAAATAGGTAATTCAATTTTCCTTGTACAATGTCATCTTATCACCTACATTTGCACTGTCAGGCCAAGTAATATCAGTTTTCACCATGACTTTCCATCTTTCCCATTTCAAAAGACACAATCGTCAGAAGCCTGCCTGAAGCTATTTAAGATTTTTTAAATGTTTATTTTGAGATAGAAAGTGAGTAGGGGAAGGGAAGAGAGAGAGGGAGACACAGAATCCAAAGCAGGCTCCAGGCTCTGAGCTGTCAGGCCAGAGCTCAGTGCAGAGCTTGAACCAATGAACTATGAGATAATGACCTGAGCTCAAGTTGGGATGCTCAACCAACTGAGCCACCTAGGTGCCCCTGAAGCCATTCTTTAAAAAGAGAGGCCTCCAATTAATGTGTTGATTCTGTATTTCTCCAAAGAATTGCAATTATCACCATAGTAAAATTTGATGTCCTACCTCCAAAGATACCATTTAGAAACTGTTCTTCAGTTTGAGACTTTTTATAAAACCACTGCAAAGTTTGCAATATAGTCAAAGTATAAGAACCTATAAAGGATTATGTAATCACTATGTCTCGTATATGAAGTGTTGGTTTTGGATTGCTAACAAATGTTCAAACTCCCTTAGGAAAAAAAAGAAAAAGAAAAACAAATTGTGGGGCCAAAAGGATGAGTGGATTGAGTGTCAGCATTTATGTTCAAGCAGTGTGGATTGGCTCCAGCCTGAGGTTAACTTAGAATTAAAATGGAACTGGTGGTCTTAACTTGGCAGACAAGAGGTTATAACAAATCTATGACCACATACATACAGACACCACGGTCGCCAGCTAAACCACACACATGTGGCACACTCAGAGAGCTTCAGCTTCAACAAAACTGAGATCCTTTTTCTTCCCTTTTTAGAAAATAGAGAAAACCTTATCCCTTCACACAGCAGCTAAAGGACTCTTTACCATAGTCAACAGATTAAATGGTCTTCTACCCAGAATTTAAATTAACTTTATTAATAGCTGAAGAAAGTTCATCCTTGGTAGAAAGCAAACTACTTCTCATCAACCAATCATTTATCTGCCTAGTGAAGTAACAGGGAGTTTCCCAAAAAAAAAAAAAAAAAAAAAAAAAAAAAAGGCAGTATCTTCCTGCATGTTCACAATGAAGATCTCTCTGCTATTCTTGAATCTAATGAATGTGCATTTTTCATACCCTCTGGGTATTCATTTTGGGAAGTCAGACTCACCGGCCACCACCAAAGCAATCAAGATTCAAGACGCCACTAATGAAAGCTTCAAAGAGGCAAACTATACGTACACATTGGTGGATTGCTGAACATCCCCCAGAAGTTTAGAGAAGGAAAAGCTCCACTATGAATGAGAGGCCAACATAAAGAGTAGAGACAAGATCTATCATGGTGGGCTACTAACATGTTGATGTGGTGGGTCCCAAGTTATGACGGTGGACCTTAAGAATTAGTCCTTGTACCCAGAGAACAAATAACTGTAACATGGAGAAGAAAGTGGGCTCCAACTTTTAACAAAGCTGAATGGGATATCACACCCTACCAAAATGAAGATGAAGGCATTAGGAAATGTTTGGAGGTGGAGGGGAGTCTCACCTGTGTTCTGTCAAAATTCTATAGGGTTTAAGGGGATCCCTGTATCATGCAAAATATCAGTTATCTACTGCTGCATAACAAATGACCCCAAACTAAGTGCCCTAAAACACCAACCTAAATTATTACTTAGATGACTATGAGTCTTGCAGGCAGCCTTGCTGATCTGGGCCAAACTCGCCTGATCTTGGCTGAATTCATTCATGGCGAGTCAGCTGGAGGCAAGCTGGCTAAAATGATATTAGACTATGAATAGTTATAGGCTGGGCAATGAAGGTGATTAAGTCACACATCTTCCATCCTCCAGCAAGTTAGTCTTGACTAAGTCTCATGATGTTAGCAATATTCCAAAAGAGTAAGCAGAAGCATGCAAATCCTCTTGAGGTGACTCAGGCTTTACTTTTGCCATATTTGACTGGCCAAAGCCAGTCAGAAGACAAGGAGCAGAGAAATACATTCCACCTCTTGATCAGAGTTGCGACAAAGTCTCATTCCAAGGGATGGGTTAAAGAAAAAGGAACGCTTAAAGCCATTTTTGCAGTCAATCTACTACATCCTTCTAATCAGTGGCAATGTTAGGAGTGAACATTCCTATTTCAAATTCCCAGACTCTTTCTTCTACCCCACACTAAGTCACACACACTCCAGCCCATATTTGATCTAACTGGCATCAAGAAACACATGCTTGCTTTCTGAATTATACTGACTTATGACCAGCTCTCAGCATTTCATTGCTGTATGACCTTGTGGAAATTACTTAACCAATCTGTAACCTGTTGTCTCCTATATAAGATGAAGTTAACCATAGAGCCTAGCTCACAAAGCCATTGCTGAAACTAAATAAGATGCATGAAGCTTTGAAAAGCAGACTGACACTTAAAGGGATTAAAATATCACAATCATAATCAATATTGACAAAATGAAATTCTGATCCATCCTTTTTTTCCTATTCATATCTCTTTCTATAATAAGGTACTGGAACACAGAACTTTCTCCCATCCAATATTCAGTTGATCCTTTTCTCTTGTCCTGCACCTCTCCCACAATAGTAATAAGATAGGCTAGCTTTCTCCTATGATGACAATTTTCTGGACAGAGACACTTGTGCATTTAAATTTCCAAGTCAATCTTCAGGCCTGGGGGCTGCCTGCCAAGAGCTTCCTGCCACTTCCCGTAGCCTGAACTCTTAAGAGTCTGGGGTTTGCCTTGTTAAAATGTGGTATAGGCTGGGATTCCTCAGTCCTGGGAGCTATGTTGGGGCCAAGACATTTGTGGCCTACACTGGCTCAGAAATCTGTCCTCATTTGCTGCCATGAAGAATCTGTGTATGTCTGTATACAAACACTTTTGAGTGGGTGGATCTTGTATAAGTACAAACTCACAAAAGTTCATGATTTGGGGAAAGACCACTATACACATACTGCTATGGGAGCAATAATAGTAATCAGGAAATCTTTTTCCCTATCTAGATTTTTCCGGAATAACCTTATCTTAAAATGATAAACATGGCCTCTAATAGAGTGGGTATAGAAACAAACTTTTATTTGCCTTTTTCTCTCTAGAACAATACAACAATTGCTATAAAAACTACCTCATAAACACTGTCCATATAAATGTGTATACTTATATAAGCACTTCTACCTTTTTTCTCTAACTTTTCTCCATAATATTAATAGTTCTAATAATTTTAATATTCTAATAAATAATGCTTTCTCATTTTTTAGCTCAAAGGGAACTTCAAAGAGATCACCCTAGACCCCTGCTTCTCAAAATGTAATCTGTTGATCAGTAGTATTCGCCTCCCCAAGAATCTGTTAGACCTACCCCAGACCTACTGAACCAGAATCTGTACTTTAACAAGCCCCCTGGTTTTGATGCACATTAAAGTCTGAAGGGCATTAGGGTAGGCCAGCACTTCTCAAATATCAGAAAAGTATATAATCACCTAGAACACTTGTTAAAACACAGAATCCTGGGCCCTATGCCTAGAGATTCTAATTCAGTAGCTCTGGGGAGAGCCCAAGATACTGCATTTTAACAATTTCCCAGATGCTGCAGTGCAGATCTGGAACCACACTCTGGTTTCCAATCCCAAAAGGGACCAATGCTTTTGTTTCACAGCTGTGGAAAATGGTGGGCATGGGTGCTAGCTAAATTGTCCAGTATCTCAGTGATGTAGAGATCAAGACCAGATCTCAGTCTCTGAGTTTCTTTCCTTTCAAAAGCACTTTCTGATGTGTGATACTGCTTTCAATAGGATTTTTGGTCTTCTTTGTTTCTTTGTTTTCACATAACTTTCATATTCTCTGTCACCATCTGACCAGCATTATTCTTTTCAATTTCTAACAGATGATTCCATCTTCTTAACCTATTTCAAACATAAATTTCATTTTATCCTCTGATATTTTAAAATCCTGGCGGAGGGCTGAAACATGTTGCTCACATATCATTTATTAAATTAAACCCTCTTCCTCTAGTTGTTTCTCTTTTATAATTTCCCCTCCTTAGTTTTCTTGGACCTTCTTATTCCAGGCAGTTATTACCATCCTCAGAATTTGCTTTACTGCCTAGATTTCTAGCATCCACCCTCCAATTTCTGCCTCCCTTTTCCTCCTAATACATCTTCTCTTTTTTATATCAGCCACACTAATAACTAGTTCTCCTGTACTCTACCTCCAAGCTACTCAATCCATCAGTAAACATGAAGTGGTGAGTGGAGGGAAGGAAAATATAATTTGACTTTAAAGAAAGCAGTTAAGAAGCCTGAGGAAAACAAACAGAAACAAGAGCTGGGGCATTAAATCAATTTCCATTTGGACCTTTGCTAATACTGGCCACTGAATACCAAATGCATGGTTCAGAATCAAAGAAATGAAAAGTCAAAATTGAATAGATCCCCACCTATAAGAATATGTTATGTGTCCAATAACAGCTATTTAGGGATTTTTAATTAAAATATATAAAGAGTTTAAGTTTTTTTTTAACAAAAGAGGGCAGGATTCCAAAATCCTTTGATGTGTGTTGGGTGGATTTTAAAACTGACCAAGAGGTTCTATCTAATTGGTTAAGTGAGTGCCCTCTTCCTCCCTCAGTGTTGTTTCCTCTCCTAATAACATTTGATCCCCCAAAGAAAAAAAACTTCATGAGTAGAGCTGTCAGGTGTAGCAAATAAAGATACAAGACAACAAGTAAAATCTGAATTTCATATGAACAGTTCTATAGAATCTATAGGTAGAGACTGGAAATTCCAAAGGGGAAGAGGTTTAAATGTCTTCCCTAAACTGACTTGAGTCCTAAGGTAACATAAACCTCCAATTTCAATCCCTTTTTGTCCTAAGAAACACTCATCTGAATTCTGGATTTAATTCAGTTACCTAGAATTAATTGATGATTCCTAAAATCAATTCCAAATTGAAGATTGAAGGGAAAGTAAATTTCCTTTGAGTATCCCAGTTATCTCCATAACCCTTTAAGGAAAAACAGTAGCCAAATTATAGAAAGAGCCTAAATATCCATCAACCGATGAATGTATAAAAAAAGATGTGGTTTGTACATACAATAGAATACCACTTGGCAATGAGAAAGAATGAAATCATGCCATTTCCAGCAACATGGATGGAACTGGAAGGTATTATGCTGAGTGAAATAAGTCAGTCAGAGAAAGACAGATATCATCTATTTCACTCATCTGTTGATCTTGAGAAACTTAACAGAAGACCATGGGGGAGGGGGAGGGGAAAATAGTTACAAATAGGGAGGTAGGCAAACCATAAGAGAGAGACTCTTAAATTTGGAGAATAAACTAAGGGTGGATGGGGGAGTGAGGAGAGGGAAAAATGGATAATGGGCATGGAGGAGGAAAAGAAAACAAAAACAAAAAACAACAAACAATAACAAAAAAAACAGACTTTAACACTCAAGCAACATATCCTCCTGTACAGTCCCAACAAACACATTCACTTTACAAGATTGCACTTATATGTCCATAGCAAGTTTTTCTGGAACTTTAATGTTTGAAAAAGCAAAATAATCTGGGAAGCTTGTTTGAACGGATATCTGAGCCTCACCTCAAGATTGTAATTCAGTAAATCTGAGGGGAGCCTGAGATTTTGCATTCCATACAAGCTCCCCAGTAATACGAATGCTATTGGTCATCAGACTACACTTGGACTAGTACGACTTTATGTCAAGATAGACAACATGAAAGAGATGCATACAACTGCTTTGTTTAAGGACTGGTTCTTCTCTCTTTGCCACTGCCATTTACAGCTACCTTCTCAAGCTAGGTCCATGTGATAGTTGGAGAGATCAACTGGCCTCTCTATTCGTACACCCAGGCTCTGTCTTGATCATCAGGGCCCTTTGTCTTTATCATCATTAGTGTCCCTGTCATCCATCTGTCTGTCACAATGGGATTACTGGCCATAAAGATTCCTGAGATCCTGAATTCTGCCTGTCCTTTGCTCTTCTGTGAATTGCAGCCCTCCAGTATCCAAATTTGCTGCGGACGTGCATATCTGCTGCATTTCAGTTTGCTTTGTTCCAAAGGTAACAAAATAAAATTACACATCTATAGGAATTCAAGCCTTCTCTTAGAATCTTGCTGTGGTTTATTAATTTTGCTTTGTTTTTTTCCTAATGTGGGTATTTTAAGAAGAAAACTCACTGTACTACATTGCAGATGAAGGGCCCCAGGGAGTCCTGAAGTAATTCTCAACACCTCTCTTGTTTTCTACTCCTTTTCAGAAAGCCCAAAGCAGTTTTTCTCCATGGATGCTCATCTAAGGTCTCGCCCCAGAAATTTTGCGGTATTCTTAGAAGGACATCAGCTCTATTGAGAGATGCATATGATCTTTACATCAAGTACTCAATCACATAATCTAGAAGGCACTGGGCTACAGGAAGCAAGACTCTGCCTCTGCCTTAAAACTCAAAGTATTAAACAGGGTGGGGGAGGGAAGGGGGAGGAGATGGAATCACTAGATTCCGGATTTTGCTCCTAGCTGGCTACGTCGCTCTTGGGAAGACCACTTAACTTCCATTTCCCTTCAGTTGTAAAATATGAACTGTTTTTAAATGACCCCCTCCCCAAGGTCCTACCTTCTTTAAGAGTCTGCAAAACCATGAACCTAGAGACAAGACCCAAGAAAACACCCTGCTTTCTAACTTGGCATGAGTAGAAGTTTTACTCTAGGAAAATAGACCCTCATGATGTATATGTCACTGAGAAATGCCAAGCAAATAACAGGACAGGGAAAAAGAAATAAAAGATGGAAAAGGCATGTGCAATGCACCAATAAAGAGAAACCATTGCTTTTCTTTTTCCCTCTTTGAAGGTACTAGACAAAAAAGCAATAAAATTCAAAATCCAGCAATATCAACAAGAAAACACTTAGTCTGTTTTCAGATTCTGTTGCTACAGTAGCAAAAGTAGCCAGTTCCTTCTCAGGGGTTCCTGGGTAGGGAGCATCCATCAAATCACAGACACGCCTTCTATTCAAACTCAATTTGGCTAAAATGACTTTTTTATGAGAACTCATGAGAAAATGGTTGACTTCCAGCCCTTATGTTATCAGAGTTGTTTGACATTGAATTACATGGGCCCAGACTATAAATCTTGACTTCAAGCTCACATACAAGGCATTTGATGTGTCTGGGAACCTGCTGAAGAAAGAAATTAGCTGTAAAACAAAGTAAAATGCCTGTTCCCATGGGAAGACTCTGCAGGACTGCTAATAGATCATGTGTTCATTTGGAAGACACTTGTTCCTTTGGTCAAACAGCAACTAATATTTTTGCTTTCCACTGCCTTGAACAGGAAATATGGTGCTAAGGGCCGATAGACAGGGCAAGGCATCAGATTAATTACACGGTCAGTAAACATTTGCTCACCCGTGTTTCCTAACGGTCTGACACTTCCTGGTTAGAGATCAGTGATGCCACTGGCCTCTGTTAATTGTTGTACTCTTGTTTAAATGTCTGGGAAGACAGGAGTACATTTTCAGAAAGCCCCACAATAAGAGAAGGATGGGGGCACAGGGGACCCAGGAATGTTGAAAGCAGCCCCTGCTTGCAACCTGTGCTGTGGCTGCCACAGTTCACTGCCCTCACAAGGACATCTGGAAACCTGCAGAGAGAGACTCAATAAGGTGAACTGATGTCACTGGTAAATTCTCTTTCTACTTCAGGGAATGGATATTAAATGGAGGTTCAAGTTCATTCTAAAGAAGAGAAAAAGAAGAGCATTCTGGGAATGACAGGTGGTAATCACATCAGAACACCTGCCACCTACTCCATTCTACTTGGAAATCTCTTATCTAGGGCAATGGTAAAGGATGGACAAAAACAATGTCCACCTGGAGCTGCTCTTTAAAACAATGTTTCTCTAAGTGTGGCTCTGAACCAACAGCCTAGGCATGCCTTGGGAACTTATTAGAAATGCAGATTCTCAGGCCCAACCACAGACCGGCTCAATCAGAAAACCTTGCATTCTGAGTTATAACAAATTCTTCAGGTGACTCTTATACCACTAAAGTTTAAGAATCCCTGCCATAAAAGGATTGTCATATACTTGCTATACAGATGCCATATGTGCCCAAGACTCAAGCTCTCTGCTGTAATGTATAAGGTCCTTATGTTCTGGCCAGCTGATGTGTTCCAGTCATAAATGCCAGCTTTACACACCACTGCTAGTCCTAGTTTACTCCTTCTTTGAGGACTTTGCCTGGAAACTTCCTATGTCTACCTCCTTAGCTCATTTATTTTTCCTGAAAAAATGTGATGTTTTTCATAAAATAGTCCCCCACCACAGACACTCTTCTAAGTATCTGCCAACACACAAGGTCCAGTATTGCCCATTAGCAATTTTCTAAGATTATGACTTTCTTTCTAAGTTGATGGCCCATTGTCCCCCAATTAGAATGTAAACCGCCATAAAAATAGGCACCAAATTTCTATGTCCAATATATGCTATATCTAATATACACACCCACACTTCTAAAAAGTGTAATATTCATGCCTTCTCCTCACATCTCTTCTCAAACTCCATTCTCATGTGTCAATTATACTTAAATAAAGCTGGTGAAAAACTCTATTCTTACACATTTTAAGTTATAAAGCAACGTAAATGGAAAGGAGACAAAAAAACATTAAGAAAAATGAAAATTCATTTCAGGCATCATTCAACAAGTAGTGTGTAGCCTTTTAGATGCTCAAGAGGGTCAAAGGGGACCCTAAAATAGCACCTTTTGGACATCTAGAGGGCTTTCCATTTTGGATCTGTTTTCCAAAAGAGAAGCTCTGATTTAGATGAAGTTCCTTACTCCTCTACCAAAGCAGAAGACTGTCTTTACTCCAAGAAATGTTATCTGTTATGAGGTGATAGGAAAGTCATCAAAATTCAGTGCCTAAGCTAACTTACTCTCTAATTGGGTGTTTATATTTTTCTCTCTCCGTATTTTATCTTCATATGTCTTTCTCAAAGCTCAACAAAGCAGCAGAAACTTCAACATGAAGGGAAGCATCTAAACAAGACTTGCATTACTCTGAAGATCCAGAAGCCTGTTCACAATGTAGCAGGTTATTTTATTGGTCTTTTAAAAAAAAAAAAAGCCTGAATGGCATTACTTTTGCCTCCATAATGGCTTAAATGCTTCCAAAAGGCATTAGAGTCACTCATTCCCCACAGAGATGGAAGAATAACACAGATGACAGTGCATTTAGTAAGAGGCAGACAATGCCCGTGGTGGCTCCATTACTCTGTCATCAAAGATATCAGCACTAGGTTGGGCGCTGAGCATTAGCCCATGTAGCCTGATATGAGTTCATGGAGCTGGAATTCAAAACACTAACCAGCTGTGGGAACCCAGTGAGAAGCCTGTCACACTGAATGGTATCCAGATTAGAGCTGTGAGAATTTGGGAAAACCCTTCTTGCTAAGTAAGTTTACTCCTTCAGCTTTCTTTCTTTCTTATTTAAATTTTCAATGTTTGCTAGAATCCTGAAAGTAGAGCGATATATTTGAATAGTGGAAAAAAGCAACTGAAAAGATTTTTTGAGGCAATCATGGAAAATGTAATACTGACTGGATATTTGATGACCTTGTAATTATAATTTTTAGGTGTGATAATAACATTTGGTTTATGTAGCAAAATACCCATAACTCTTTAAAGATGTGTGCTGGGAGGAATGTAGGGGCGGAATGAAATGACGTCTGGAATTTGCTTTAAAATAATTCAGGAAAAAAAAAGAGGGAAAGGAAAAGATTAAACAAGTATTGCAAATCCTCAGTGTTCGCTGGATCTGGGCTGGGTTATGGCAGATGAACAAAATATTCCCTTTCCTTGTAAAAATATGTTTGAAAATAAACACAATAAAATTTTATGATAAAAAAGAAAAGAAATAATGCCAGAGCAATGGCAAAGTTATTTCTTAAGTAATAGAAAAATGTCTTAAGTAATAAAAAAAAACAGAAAAAGGCTGGCCTCTGTCAAACTACAAATAGTCTACAAAATCAAAAAATGAGAAAGTTAAATTCTCAGGTGTTTAGGTCTTAAAAACATCCTTCCGTGGTATATGATTGGTAGGAGCAGGCAAAGAAGCTTAATTAAATGGACCATACATTGGAAATGACACCTTGCTTTATTTGGTACTTGATTATTCATCACAGTGGCTATAATGGGAATAGACCAAAATAGAGATTCGGGGTCCCAGGTTCTATGGTATTTCTTTTTCTCATGAGTGCCTATGTGACTTTCAATCAACATTTCTGTCGTTTGGTTTCTTCATCGATAAACCACAGGCCTGCATAATATGAGAACTAAGATTTCTTTCAGGCCTGAAAGTGCAAATTCCAGATTATATTAGCAAGTCGTCAGTAACATGGGAGATTTTAAAAAATTATAACAAAGGTCAAGTTCTCACTATGACTTAGCAAATCAGGAGATGGCAAATTTATGAAGCCTCTATTGAATTCTCTGCAAAGGATATCCAAGTAGCAACCTTTGCTGTTTAGAAAATCTAACTGGCTAAGGAAGCAATATGGAAAATAAACAGGTTCCAAAAGTGGTTTGACCCACAACATAATTCTATTAAGGAAAAAAACCTGTCAACTCAAATACTTTGTGCATTTGTTTTCATAACTCAGAAAAAAATGAATATATGATCTTCACTTATGCATCAAGAAAGTTCTAAAATAGTTATTTCCTTCAAAATGTTTGAGAACTTTATTGAAACATGTACACTTCTAGTGAAATTAAACTTTGAAGTGGGAGGGCTGGCAGGGCAAAGATGAATTTATAAGGCCGTTCAGACCATTCATTCACTCATATTCTTCTCTAGAAAGGTTGTCAAGTGTCTGTGTGGCAAATACATCACTGATTTCAGAAAGATGCCCTACATGGAATCAGCTCTTGATGTACAAAGCTAGAGTCCATTTCACTCTGGGATCCTGCTCTCTACAACTTGGTGTCTTCCAGATTTCTTTCATTTCTGGTTGCTTTACTTGAAATTTGAGGTTTGTGAACCATACATCATCAAATGTACAGCAGGATTTATCTCCCTTCCACAGGGACAGTTCCTGGTAGATTTCAAGAATTAAAAAAACAAAAAAGTTAATTATGTTACAGTAAGATGCACATCATAAAATGCTTAGTATCCTAGGTCTTATGTTTCAGTAAATGTGTTTCATTCAGATTTACCTCTGCATTTAGAATCTTGCTCTTCTTTTTTCATTCAAATCATCCTATTCCTTTCTAAGAACCAGATGTGAAATATTGGGGAATGGTGTCTGGGCAAGGGGAAAAAAATCATATCATTCCTCTGAAAACCTTTGAAAAGGAGAAAGAGAATTGTACTCATTCCAGAGTGCTCTATTACCTGAGCTGTCATTTATTACCAAACATAAAAAATGAAATTATGGCATCTATATTTGACATCTATCAAGAGTTCTGTGATGCTGTTACCAAAAAATGATCACTTTTTTCTTAGAAAATTTTTAAAATAATGTTCTGAATCTGGAGCACCTAGGTGGCTCAGTTGGCTAAGCATCCAACTCTTGATTTCGACTCCCATCACGGTCTTATGATTTGTGAGCTTGAGCCCTCCGTCAAGCTCTGTGCTGACAATACAGAGCCTGTTTGGAATCCTTTCTCTCCCTTGCTCTCTGCCCCTCCCCCGCTCATGTACATGAACTCTCTCAAGATAAATAAACTTAAAAAAAGAATTTTTCTGAATTCTATATTGCCATTTTCTGACCTTCTGATATCAGTTCTTCAACCAGAAAACATTTCTCCAATTTTATAATGAACATTAACAAAAGGAAAAAATTCAATAGCTGTACATTTATTTTAAAGTAATCCTTTGAGAATGGATGAAGTTCCATGGCCACAATTATATTTACTTCCATCTAGTTCTTGTATTAGAGGTATCGCATAAAAGTTTCAAGTTTCAAAAAAATTATTCATGCCACCTGATAAGAGGTATTTCTTGATTCTTAGCAGTTTTACCATCAAGTGTAAAATAAAGAAATAGTGTTGGCTTTTGGAGTTATCTAAATCAGAGGTTTTCAAGGCTATATCAGAATCACCCGCAGAGCATGTTGAACCACAGACCTCAACTCCAGAATTTCTAATTCTAAAATTCTGGATTGGGATCTTAGAAATTGCATTTCTAACAAGTTTCTGGATGATCCTGATACTGATGCTGCTAGTCTAAGGACCATGCTTTGAGAACCAATAATCTAAATATATGCACTATAGGTGTTTAAATAACAGAAAACTATTAATTACTTCATTCAGTTCTTCAGAGCCTTAAGCCATTTAACATTTTGACTGGTGGTTTTGCAAACCAAAACCTGAACATTTCTAGTCCTCAGTATAAACAAAATCATCATAGGTTTGAACACAAGTTGTACAATCAACCCAAAATTAGGTAAGATGTTGCTTAATTTTCAGTCTAAGTAATTTTCTTTGGTTACCAGCCATGCAGGTGCACAAACCGTCAAGAACATTTTGGGAAGGTAGTAGTCATTATGGTGTTTTGAATTGCCCCCCTCATCCTGTCATTAGCAGTACAATAAAACATCTAAAGAAATCTGAATTTTCAGGGTGTGATCTGAAGTTACACCAGTGTGACCCAAGGAAGTAAGGTTCACAACCTCAACTATGGCGGTCGACCTCTCTGGATGATCACTTCTGTCTCTATTACCTCTGGGTCCTTAGATGTCTTTGCTGGCCCAGGCCTCTGCTTTCGTCACTGGACCCTTTGGTTGTCCCTCATACTAAGGTGATGATGACAACAAGCATAAAGAAGTCTTTCAATAGTGATTTCCTGTATTTCACTTATCCCAGCTCAGAAAAATCTTGCCATTCAAATGAACTGGCGTCAGAGTTACAGTGGGAAAAAGGAGGGATGGGGGAAGGGAATCGCTTTCAAAAGCTCTCCCTGTGAGGAGAAGAGACAAGAGCAGGAAGAGGAGGAGCCCAAGGCTGGCTATTTTTAAAATGAAATGCAGAGCCCTTTGCTCCTCTCTCCTGTTTCTCTGAAGCCCCGAGAACAACTTGTCAAAGGCATAAATCGCTGGGCAATTCATTCTGTCTGTATTCCTCTGTACTCTAATTAGCAATCAAGTACAGCCAAAGCCATATGGACAGAAATATAGGCTTCTCCCTCAAAATCTGCAACCTCCTTTCATAAAGCAGTCTTCCATCAGGATCAAAATGTCACCTCCCAAATAATATCACTCCTAATGGAATCCAAGAGGGAAGAAGAAAGAAATTTCATAATGGTTTGGGGTGGAAGTTGAGTCTTAACACAGGGGATTACAGGGTTCTGGCTCCAGTAGGGGTTACAACTTGTACCCACAGGGGAAAGCATGATGTCTCATGATGAAGTAGTCAGTTCACTGAAAATGCAGACAGCATTTTAGCAGCCCTACTGGCTTTCACCTGGGAGGTGAGAGAGGGAATCACAATAATGACTGTGCCAAGCTAACTGAATGAAAGAGAAAACTAGCCCAGGTGTTGATACAGAAAAATCTAGGACAAGACAAAAGCAACTCTCAATTTACCTTCTGGCCTACTTACTCCTGCATTAAAAGGGGTGTTATCTGTACCAGGAAAGAGAACTGAGGCCTGTGTTAACACTTGTTGCCTCTGTTTTATTTTTAGGCTCTTCACTCAGAGAAAAGGCCAGTTGGACTTCGGGTCTCAGACCACACTTGGTTCTCTCAGGTTTCGCTGCACACAAAAACCCAAAATGATTTTCCATCATGACCTGGCCAGGAAGTACAGCCAGCAGTCAGAATGGGTCTGCTGAAAATGGGCATGTGAGCTTGGTTATCTGTGCCCAGTGGGGTCTGTATCAGCACCCGATTTGATTTTCCTATCCAGTCGTTATTTTTTTCCTGAGACAATGCTTAGATATAAGAAAAATATACATATATATGTATGTGTGTATGTGTATATATGTGTATGTGTGTATGTATATTACATATGTATATAAAATCAAGATGAAGTGGCCAATATAAGAAAAGGTGAACAATTCCAAGACTCAAGACATTGTCCCTGGTAAAAACATAGTACAGTGATAGGTGTTAGCGGTGGGAGGGCAGCACAGAGTACTTCCTGGAATACAGTTACCTATGTTTTCTTCATCTTTGTGGAGGAAATGCAACTGTCACCTGGAACACCTGGGAAGTTGGAAATGCCATGGAAACCAGTCTGATCTACTTCATCAAGAAGGCTCCAATCGTACTAGCCAAGGGCAAGTCTACCAGATGGCCCTGAACTCTAAGGAGCATGATTCAGCCAAAGACATCAAACACACTGGTTCCCAAACTCCCCAGCCTGTCTCAGATCTCCTTTAGCATTGTTTACCATAGATGAACTACATAATATTTTCTTAGCAACAATTTTTTTGCTTAAATCAGGTCACTGAAAAAGAAAACAATAAATCCTGTGGAACATGGAAGTAGAAACGCTGAAACAGCAGCCTATGAGAAGCTCCCACAAAATACAAACAGAAATGTTTGCTACCCTAAACTCTAGTCTGAGGCGGACTTCTCTTCCTTTAAAAGGAAGATTCATGGGAGTTACAGAGCTGATGGACATGTGTGAGTGGCAAATTGAGATTGTTAAGCAGGAGAAATGAAAAGACTAAAAAAAATCTAACCATAGGATCGAAAGTTATTTGTCATTATGTCAGTGTCCCAAACAAATAATTTCAAAATACCTAAGACAGTGGTTTTCAAGATTTTCAGCCATAGCCCACTGAAGAAAGGGGCTATATGTTCCAAACTTCACATGTGTATATACATGCACACCTACATACAAATCCTTATCTTTATAAAGCATGATGCAGTCTGATACTTTTTGTCCTATTTAATTCTTCAAAAATGCTTGTTGTGACATACAGGTGTGTTATTAACCACAGTTTTAAAAACACTGCTTTAAACTTTGGGAAATATTGGTTACACTTTATTTCCTGAACCCACTCAACATAGAAATCTCCTCCACACTATCCACAGTTATCAAATCACTGCCCATTCAGCACACTCAATCAACTTTATTAAAATGCTCTTTGTTGGTTTATTTTCTTTCCCAATAAAATGTAAAATCCTTTTTCCTGAGCCAAACTGCCAGTACCTTCAGGTCAGAGAGAATATCATTTGTGCCTTCTATTTTATTGTTAAAGATGTACCATAAATGATGAACAGATTTAATCTTGACACTACTGGATATCTGGAAATTTAATTTTTTCTTACTGATATGGTCCCCACAAATAAAAAGGATACTATAATGAACATATATCTGTCACTTATGTTGGTGGTGGACGTAAAAGAAGAAATAGTCATTTCCCCCTTCCTGCTGGAGCACCTCAAAGTGCCTACAAGTGAAAGCTTGTCTGTAACAGGAAGTATCATGACTCAATAGTGAGGCACACAGCAGACGTGTCGGGTTGGAAGTGGTTGTTTCTGCACAGCCACTACTCTGACCATGTAGCCACATGTGGAGAAATTACACCATGCATCATTGCACCATTGGCCCTGCCAAAAGAAGGACCGAGATGGAAGCATATCCTGGAAAACAATAACTTACATCTGACATAAAATCTTGGGATAAGATTGTATGACTTGTAGTTTTGTCATTTAGAGAACAATCTTAGGGAGTTTCATCCGGGGATTCTGGTTTTCTGCTTTATGTAACAAATGTAGTAAAAACTTTATTTTTAGATTCCTTTGATCATACACCATTGTTCTTAATTCAGAACTCCAGGATAAAATTATATTATTTAAAGGGCAAGACAATGAAATTGATTACAATCCTGTGTCTTATCCCCAAAAATAACTTCAATAACAACTTGCATTTTGAAATTTAACTACAGACCCTGGGATGAACTAAGCATTTTCTTGGCATTTAGTTCATTTAATCCTAACAGTAACCCTATGAGGGAGGTATTATTATCATTGCCATATTACAGAGAGGAAACTAATGCTCAGGGATATGAAGTGAATTTCTCAAGGTCATGCAACTCAGTGCCAGCAACATTGCAGGGTTTTAAAGCAATGCTCTTAAACTCTTTCTATGGTCCAATTCTATCACAAGTAATTCAACAAAGACCACAGTATTAGGATACAGAAATAATAATACAGCTGATGGATATTTAGGTTCTTTCCATGGTTTGGCTATTGTTGAAAGTGCTGCTATGAACATTGGGGTACGTGTACCCCTATGCATCAGCACTTCTGTATCCCTTGGATAAATCCCTAGCAGTGCTACTGCTGGGTTATAGGGGAGTTCTATTGTTAATTTTTTGAGGAACCTCCACACTGTTTTCCATAGTGGCTGTACCAGATTACATTTTCACCAACACTGTAGGAGGGTGCTCATTTCTCAGAGCCTAAATGTCCATCAACTGATGAATGGATCAAGAAGATGTGGTTTATATCTATAATGGAATATTACATGGCTTTGAGAAAGAATGAAATCTGGTCATTTGTAGCAACATAGATGGAACTTGATGGTGTTATGCTAAGTGAAATAAGTCAGGCAGAGAAGGACAGATACCATATGTTTTCACTCATAAGTGGAACAGGAGAAACTTAACAGAGGAGGACCATCGGGAGGGGAAGGGGAAAAACAGTTGGAGAGAGGGAGGGAGGAAAACCATGAAAGAGTCTTGAATACTGAGAACAAACTGAGGGTTGATGGTGGGGGGGAGGGTGATGGTCATGGAGGAGGGCACTTGTAATGAAGAGCACTGGGTGTTATATGAAAACTAACTTGACACTAAACTATTAAAAAAAAGAAATAATAATACAGATGGAATAATACTAGAAGGAAGATGATTTAATAAGCACAGAAGTGTAATGAGTAAGTGGATGAAACAGCTTTTACAAAAATCTCCATTCTCTGTATGACACCACAGGATCCCTCCATCAGTTTCTGTTCCTTATTCTCCATCCCCCACTAACAAAAATAAACATGACAACTTTCAAAAGTTTTAGGAAAAGTGGTTCTCAAAGTATATCCCTGGAAACATGTGAGAGATGCAAATACTTATACCCCACTTCTTTTTAATGTCGGTTTGATTATTTTGTAGGTATGAAAAACCTAACAGATAAGGAGATCATTGCCATTGTAAAGATACTCTGGGGGGCACCTGGGTGCTCAGTTGGTTAAGCATCCGACTCCTGATTTCAGCTCAGGTCACGATCTCATGGTTGGTGAGTTCGAGCCCCATGCCCAGCTCCACGTTAATGATGCAGAGCCTGCTTGGGATTCTCCCTCTCTCTCTGCCCCTCCTCTGTTTGCAAGTACATGCACACTCTCTTGCCCACCTCCCTCAAAATAAACAAACTTAAAAAAAGAAAAAATACTTTGTTATACTTAGAGATCATAGGAGAGGGCAGGATGGCATGGGAGGCACAATGGGCAGTCAGGAGACAGAGTGGCAGGTAACAGGGTGGGCAAGAACTTTTATTTTGGTTTCTTCTAGAAGAACAGGAGTGATGAGAGAAACTGGTTTAGAATTAGCTAGTTTAAAAATAATTTCAGCAGGCTCTGGAGCACAGGAATTGTCTCTAGTTGTCTGGTACCTAACCCTGGGATGATTAGTGAAAGTGGATAAAATGACAGTGCTTGGTGGTTTGCATTTGGAAATCATGCTCAAGGGTGAGCTGTTTACTCTTTCTAGGAAGTGACTGGCACCAGATGGAACAGCCTTTTTAGGGTCAGCAAAACCCCAGATGTCAAAGCATCAGAATATGGAAAAAAGAAGACACGGTTATTGTACCACTCCAGACCTACTAATGAAAAAACTAAGTTGTGGATCAGGAGTCTGTTTTCACAAGCCCTCCAGGTGAGTCTGGTGCACATTATAGTTTAAGATCCACAGTTTTAGTATTTGCTGTGTTTCACATAGCACACGGAGCAGTAAGTATTTAGTACAGACCTTAATTTCTCCTTTCCTCAAAACTTAGCAACTTTAAGTATGGATATAAAATGTATATCCATAGGCTATTTCAAGAAACTATCTTTAAAGCATTAAATACACACCAACACTTCTAATAATGCCATCTATTTCTTTATTCCCCCCAAAAAGCTGTGTGTCTAAGTTAAAGTTTTTAATAATAAAATAGTACAATGAGACACTATAGTGTACCCTTTAAAACTAGATGTTTAATCTTCAGAGTGATGTGAAAAAACAGCTTCGGGGCCAAGGGCATTAGATAGCATTTGGAGTTTCACCCTAGAAAGCCCCGTGTAATTTGTTTTTCTAGAAATTTCCAATAACTTCTGAAAGACCTACTTCTATGTTTGGTCAACAACAGAAACTGTGGGTAGTTTTATGTATATTGGGAGGATTATAAAATCCAACTTGTTACTCCCAAAACTTTTAAGTCCATGTTTTGAAAATAGATTGATGTTAGAGAAGGAAAAAGAAGATTCATGACCCAGTCCTAGTTGTGCTTTAATTAGTCATATGATCTTGGGCAAGTGAATAAATCTCTCTGGACTTTTGTTTTTCTCATCTGTGGTGCCAGGGTGCTGGATGAGAAGATATTTCAAAGCAAATGTGACTCCATCTATATTTAGAGGCAGAGAGAAACTTCTCATGAAAGATCCGTTGAAGGAGATGATGCTTTTTACCACAGTAAAATACTTTTCTACCTGCTCTGAGCTCTAACATCTTCAGTAAAATTATTACTTGAGACAACCTAGTCTACATGTTTATCTATAAATAGGAGCTCTCATCTTGGCTACACATCAGAACAATGTGGAGGAGCTTTAAAAGTGCCAGTGTCTGAAACCAACTCCCAGAGACTGTTCTTGGGTGTATCTTGGGTATTGGTATTTTTAAAATCTCCCAGGTAATTCTAATGTGCAGCCAGTGTTGAGAGGCAGAGGCTTGAAACAAGTGCTGGAGCATTCTTTACACTAGAGAAGAACACATGGTAATTAGTTATACAACTATCTGATCATGTGGTGGGGTAAGTGGGGAAGTCACAATAAGTTTGGCCTCATCCCTGAAAAGAGAGGGGCAGTGGTCAGAAACTAATTTCATGAATGATTCTTTGAGACAAGGAATAAGAATGGGTAATATTCTCCCTTCTTCTGGTAGAAAACAGAAGTTATTTTGCTTAAAGACTTTTGGAGAAAGCACATTTGGTCAGATATGAGAGTTCTCATAAAGGGTGATAGCAGGGGGTCATGTAAGTTCCCATTCTACGTGGTAATTTGCAGGCAGCAGATAGTCTAGAGGGCATGCCATAACAGGAGAAACAGCCAGGATTGTGAGTGTTTGTGAGACACCAACTGGAACCCTTGGTTCTTCCTGAAATGCTGGCTGCAGGAAGAGAAGGATGAGATTTACACAGGGCTGAATTTTTGAACTATGCAATGAAAACAAGTATGGTGTCCTTGGCCCCAATTCTTTACCCTTTCTGTATCCATATCCTTTACCAGGTAACCTCGTGGTGCCCTCCCACTCTGTCTCTAAGCCATGTGACTTAGTGTGGCAAGTGAGATGCAAGCAGAGGGCTGGAAAATTCTCCTACTCTTATATCTTTACCTTTGTCCTGTGAATATCTCATCCTAGATCTGTTGACAGTTAACTGACCTCAAGACATGTGAGCAAGGCCAGCTGAGGCAGACAGACTCTAAGATGGCAACCAATGATTCCCACTTTCTGGTATCCATAGCTTTATGAAATTTCATTCCTTTTACTGTGAGTGGACCTATAACTTGCTTCTAACCAACAGAATATGGCAAAGATGACAGGATGTCATTCCTATATTCATCACACAAGACTCCATCTCAGAATAGGCACTCACCCTCCTGCTGGCTTTGAAGAAGGAAACATAAATAGGTGAAATATGGAGGGGCCCATGTGGCAAGAAAAAAGAATAAAACATGGGAGACCTTTAGGATCTGAGGGGCTTCACTTCTACAGCTGTAAGAAACTGAATCCTGCCAATCAAATGAGTGTATTTGCAGTACAGCCTTCCCCAGTCAAACCTCCAAATGAAGACACAGCCTAGACAGCACAATGATTGCAGTCTGGTGAGATCCTGAAGCAGAAAACACAGGTAAAACACACTATAATTACTAACTCACAGCAACTGTCATATAATAAATGTGCATTGCTTTAAGGCACTAAATTTGCTGAAGAACCTCTCAGCTGACCTATACCTTTGTGAACTAAATAAATGCTAGATAAGGCAACCCCCATATATGTGTGCAAGACCACCAGAGTAACCAAGCTAAGCCAAATATGGCCACAGACACAGAAGTAAGTCCAGCGAAATCTTCCAAGTCCAGTGCAGATCATCTGAACCCTACTAACTCACAAGCTAACTATTCATTACTCTATGTGACTGGGTTTTGTTATTGTTACACTATATTATTGTGGCAATAGATAACTGATACAATGACAGTGAAATTTAGTTATTTCCTTAGTTCTCAGAGACAAGTGATGCTTCAGAAAACTGGAAATTACATATAATATAATTTGATAAAATTAATCATAACTTGAATAAATATTATTATCCAATAATCTCAATGGAGAGTTCCTGAAATCTTTAGTTATCCATACATAAGAGGAATATTTCTGTCCTGGGACTCTTTGGATACTGTATTCTTTTATCATCCTTTGATTTGTTCATTCTGGTTCTCCTGTCTAACTAGAATGACCAACTCATTATATCCAGTTTTTTAAGTTTATTTATTTATTTTGATAGAGAGCAAAAGAGAGAGCAAGGGAGCAGGGAGAAGAAGCGGGCAGGAAGAGAGGGGACGAGGTAGAGGTTAAAGGAGAGGGAGAGGGTGGGGAAGGAGAGAGGGAGGGAGAGAGAGAGAGAGAATGAATCCCAAGCAGGCTCTATGCTATCAGCATGGAGCCCAAAGTGGGGCTTGATCTCACAAGTCATGAGATCATGATCTGAGATGAAATCAAGAGTCAGAAGCTTAACTGACTGAGCCACCCAGGTGCTCCCTATATCCAGTTTTTAATATTGCAAAGAAATAGCTACAATTCTCAAAATTTATTCTTTATATACACACACAAACACTAATTGAATATCCAAGGCTCTTGCTACTGCTCTTTGTATACGCAATAAATGGTATAGTTTAAGGGTTTGGTTCTTCCAATATTTGCTACAAAATTCTAGCCACTAGCATTAAGTATCAGAGACACTGATACTGTCATCTCAGACATTGCAATGTTATAAACTCAGTTCTAAGGCCTCCTGGAGGCTCAGGCTATTTCTCCCTTCAAAATATGTGCACATATTCTCCATTCTGGCAGCTAGAGATTTATACTCTCCAGTCTTAGTGGATAAAGAAGAATTTTCAGGTTGAGTCTGCTATAAAAAGGAATTTTATGGTATGTAGCAAAAACAAACCTAGAATGTTTCCAGACCCAGATGGGCCTTCCTTTGAGTTAATCTAAATTGATTCAAGTCATCTATACATAGGTAAAGCTGGCCATCCTGTGGACATTACTCCCATAAAAGAACAGTATACAATGAAACATCACCACTGAGACAGGGAGAATTACGTACTAGTTTTAATAGTTTGGAAATTTTTTGTTTTTGTTTTTGTTTTTGTTTTATACACCAATGAAAATTGCTAAAATAAAACCACAATCAAAATTAAGTTTTGGTAAGTGTGTGTGGGAACTGGAGCTCTAATGGCTGGTTGGTGTGTAAATCACACAGCCACTCTGGAAAACCGTTCGGCAGCATTTGCTAAAGATGCATGCACACCTGAAAACCCAATAGTTTTCAGCCCAAACAAGATGCGTGCATATATTCACCACCACAGTCTTGTGCAAAAATCTTCATAGCAGCACTATCCTTAATGACCAAAACTGACAACAACTAAAATCTCCATGACATTTGAATAAATAAATAAATTGTGGTTAATTTATACAATGGAATACTAAAAAACAATACTAAAAAAAACTTACTCAGAATAATTTTATTGATTAAATTTCACTAATGAATAAAATTATTCATTCTGAATAAATTTCAAAGCACATACATGAAAGTACCTCACAAACATGTTAAGAGAGTGAAACCAGATACAAAAGAATACATTCTATGTGGTTCAATTTATGTCAAACACAGGCAAAAATCAGTCTATATAGTGCTAGAAGTCAGGATAGTGGTCGTCTTTGGGGGGAAAGGATGGTAGTAACTGGAGGGTAACACAACAAAGGTCTAGGGTGTTGGAAATGTTTCTTAAACTTATTTATTTATTTCTTTATTTATTTATTTATTTTGAGAGAGAGAGAGAACGAGTGTGAGTAGGCGGGCAGGAGGAGAGGTAAGGCACACATGCGAGTGTGGGAGAGTCAGAGAGAAAGGGAGAGAGAGAATCCCAAGTAGGCTCCATACTGACATTGCAGACCCCAACACATGACTCCATCTCATGAACCAACCTGAGCCAAAAATCAAGAGTTGGATGCTTAAGCCATTGAGCCACCCAGGCACCCCAGTAATTGTCTTAATATGAGTGTTAGTTAAATTAGTGTATTTAGTTTTTGAAAATTCATCAAGCTGTATACTCACACTGTTTACTTTCCTATATATGAGTTACACTTTAATAAAAAGTTTATATATTTTTTATTTGAGATACAGTTATACCTATTATGTTATTTTGGCAACATAATGATTCCACAACTCCATGTGTTATGCTGGGCTCACCTCAACTACAGCTACCATCTGTCACATAAAATGCTATACAGTATCACTAACTATATTCCTTATGCTGCACCATTAATTTACGTGTGGTATAACTTACCCATCCTATAACTGGAAAACTGTACCTCCCACGATGCTTCATCCATTTTGCCCATTGCCCCTCAGGCACAACCAGTTTGTTTGATGTAATTACAAGTAGGTTTCTGCTTTTGTTTTGATTTTTAGATTCTACATATAAGTGAAATTATATGCTATATATTTGTCTTTTTCTGACTTATTCCTCTTAGCATAATACCGTCTAGGTCCATTCATGTTGTCACAAATAGCAAGACCTTGTTGTTTTCATAGCTGAGTGATATTCCATTGTATGTATGTATGAATATATGTGTACACACACACACACACACACACAAACCACACCACATCTCCTTTATCCATTCATCTATTATTGGACACTTAGGTTGTTTCCATATCTTGGCTAATGTAAATAACAGTAACAATAAACATAGGGCTGTATATATCTTTTCAAATTAGTGTTTTCATTTTCTTTGGGTAAATACCCACTTGTGGAATTACTGAATCACATGATATTTCTATTTTTAACTTTTTGAGGAAACTCCACACTGTTTTTCACAGTGGCTACACCAATTTACACTCTCATCAACAGTACCTGAAAGTTCCTGTTTCTCCTCATCCTCACCAATACTTCAACTTTCTTGTAAAAAGTTTCCATTTTTAAAAGTTGCTTTATAATACCAGAATGAATCTAATTCAGTATAATCTACTAGTATTCTCCTTTGGTAACTTTAAGTCCACCTAACCTAAGACTGACGAGTAAACTACTGTAGACCCTACAAAGTAGTAGAGAAAGCCTGATTGCCTTTAGTTCCTTTCCCCAAATCTAATTCTACACAAAAATCAAGAGATTGCTGCCTTTGATGATAGAGATTTTGAGAGGCCACCCGCCATGTTGTCACCTTAACTTATGAAAAGAGCTTTGACACTGCTAAAGGCTTTTGGGTAAATTGTCCTTATAGTATGGTAACTCTTTATCTTGCAAAACCCCCTTCCATTTATTGGAGCCCAGCAATCTGTCACCAGCTCCAAAACTTAGGCCAGAAAGCAACCTCCCAGGTCAGATGGACACAGCAGAAAAAGAAAGCAAACCTGGACTGAATAAGAAGCTGCTTATGTATCAATAAGCACTTCCCTATTTGGCAGCTTTGGACCTCCCCCACAACTCTATGAGTCTGAGAAATGGTCATTTTTCCTATTTTACAACTGAGGGACAGGATCATGGCTTTGGCCAGTCGCAGAGCTAAAGAATGCCACAAACTTGGTTCAAAAGCCCATACAGCAACCTTCCATCCAATTCTCTTTCTCTTGCCAAATCTTCTCATATGAGCCAAAGTAAGAATAATACCTACTCTCTTGGGATCACTCTTTGGACAACAGAGAGGTATCTTGAGTGCTAACTGCAGCAGACATCAGCAGCTATGCATTGCTCCCCTTCACATTTAATTCCAGTCTTTTTTAATTTTATTGTCTTTTAATCATAATTAAACAACATTACTTACATTACAAACAAAAATCATTAGCATCCTAGGCATCATTGACTTCCTGCTGTCCCTCAGGTTTAAGACAAGAACATTCTAAATCTGTTTTTCAGATGCTATAAGTAGGAAACTGGTACCTATTTCAACCAAGCTGTAGCAAATGATTTTTCTACAGCATTTTAAATAATAGCTTTAACACAATAGGTCATTGCAAAATATAGACTGCTTTCACACACACAGATTCTCTTTAGAAGCTGCAGTGCACTTTAAGGCAAGAATGCAGTATTCATATTTCCAACATAAGACCTAGTACATGTGGTCCCCTCAAGAAATAAATCCTTATTAAATTAATGTAGGTGATTCTGTAAGGACACAGGTCTGAACCAAACTGACTCCAGGACAGCCTTCAAGTTTCCCCTCTGACCTTGGAGGCCTAGGTGTCGGTTTCTCAGAATCATTAGACAATAAAAGGGCACACATTGCCCAAGGCAGAAGGGACCACCCTTGTAACACCCAGTCAGGAAAGGCCAACTAACACCCTTAACATTTCTAAGGGCAGGCCTAGAGATAGAAGGTATCGATAAGATAATCACTTATTGCTTAAGGCTAGTTACACCCTATGTGAGGGTCCTGGGTCCAATCTGTAATTGGTTAATACTTTAAATATTGTGATTGGGTCCTGCCAAAAGTAATGAACACTCTGGATAATGTGTGTGGTTAAAGTTACTGCCAATGATGTTAGGCGATAATGATTGGATCACTATACCTGTGTCACAATTTCCTGTAACTCCCCCTCCCCAAACCCATAAAGGCCTTGCTCCACCTTTGTTTGGGGCTCTCAGCATGGATCCACTGCGCTGGTGAGATCTTGAGCCCGAGTTTAGGCCTGGCCAGCCTAAGCCTGTAATAAAGCCCTTTGCTTTTGCATGCGTGACTCAGTCTCCCTGGAGGTCTCTGGTTTTTGGGGACGATACTGAAATCTTGGGCATAACAATTCCTCCAATTACGCTGTAAAGGAAGCACAGCAGCCATTCCCATTTTGAAGATGTAAAACATGGCCAGACAGGATGCAAGTCTTAGCTCATGAGCCAAAGGTAAACTTAATCCATGCATCTGTGTTCATGCCTGTATTCATTACATGTGTATCAAAAGACAACCAGTTCTAGCAATGAAAACCAAATCATTTACAAGGCAACTGATTTCAAATGCCTGAAATGGCTTCCAGGGACCACTGAGCAGCATGCTCTGCAATCCAGCTGGGGAATCTATCTCACTGACCTCTTGCACCATGGAATTCCTCTGGTTTCTATTTCTAACTTTTTCAATTATGCAACCCTGTTCCTAGGATGGGAGATTTGTTAACATGCCTGAGAATTTGTTGCCCTTCTCTTGAGTTAAACCATCAATCTTTAGACAAGAGACATTTCTCATCAGTGATCTAAGTCCTGGGCAGAACCTTTGGGTGGATATTGAACAGGCCAGAAGACTAGAACTTAAGGACAGCATCACCCATTATCCAGGAGGAAAAAGAAGTAAAGCAGTTTGTTCAAGGAATGCCTGTCCTAGTTTTAAATTCAAAAAGCCTTATGAACACAAATCTCACAACATAGAGACAAGTAGGCAAACCAGTAGACACCACAATAAGGGAAATACATTTATAAGATCTAGTGTGAGGACAGAAATTAGCATGTTGAATAAGCACTATAGCTATTTCTAATGCAAAAACTCTATCCTTTGACAAAAATTAGGTGAGTAATATTATACATCTAAGCCCAGACCTAAAACCCAAAACAAAAGCCCTGATATGCATGGCAAACATAAAGAAGACCTTTTGACAACTCACACTCCTCAGTGTCGTCCACAGTGTGACCACAGGAAAATTACTCTCTTTATTTTTCTTAGTCAAGTGCCCATC
Organism: Helogale parvula; assembly: GCA_004023845.1. NCBI lineage: Eukaryota > Metazoa > Chordata > Mammalia > Carnivora > Herpestidae > Helogale > Helogale parvula. Next base: position 10,950 of record PJEM01009934.1, on the reverse strand, counting down.
ATTTCACTGTTCTTAGATCAATCTTAACCTCATCTCCTGATTTGCTCTGTATATCATGGAGAAGAGCCCTACAGCCTCTGTTTTTCAGGCTCCTCTGCCAGCTAGCTTCAGCCAGGTTCACTCAATCAGAGGCTACACCTTGCAGGAGGCTACAGTACAGACAAAAGGAAGAGGGCAGGGTATTTTCCCCATCCTTTTCTTTTGTAGGCAGTGTCTCAGACATCAACTGTGCCTTCTCCATGGATTTGGTTCCTGCCAGAGAAGCCTACTGGGGCTCTATCTTTTGCTAGGTGGCCTCAGCTCTTAGTCTGAGACACAATCTGCTCCCTTGTACTTCTAGTTTCAGGGATCATAATGGCATCCTGATTTTGCTAATCTCTTGGTGCATTTCCTCACCAGCCTTTATTTGGCATCTCAGATTTTCCATCAACTATGTGTTCAATTCTCTGCTTTAATTTTCTCTCATTTCAAATGAAATTAGTTTCTGTTCACCTAAGTGACTACCAACTACCACCAACTGCTACTAGAGTACTGTTATGCCATCCACCTTGGGCATCAACCATAGGCTCCCCACTGCAGCATCCCACAAAGAGGTGGTAGAGTCCTTACCTTTGACATCCAACACTCGCTGCTCACCAGCTGATTCAGGATGCCTGGTTCACCAAGCAAGGTCCTCTCCTTATTCTTATCTCTCCCAAAGCTCTGGAATCAGAAACAAAACAGCACTGAGTTTTGGCCTTGTCTTCTTCTACTGATTCATCCTGTTTCTCATACCTCCAAGATATGATCTCTGCTAGGAACAGGTAAATGAATTAAAAGTACATAAGAGCTGAAGCTGTTACATTTTAGTAGAGGTCTTCAATGTTAAACACAGAATGGGGAAAAAAGGGAGTTTCAACAGAGGCAAAGGGATAAACATTTTAGTAGAAAACCTTTCTGAAGCACCTCAAAATTATACTTTGGAAGGAGCTTCATATTCTAATAAGCAAAGAAGGTGACTAGTCCAGTATGGTGTAGGGAGAGGGGGAATGCTGAGGGGCAAGAAGATAGAGAGAAACTATCCAGTCACTAAAGAGAAGCTAACCTTAAGTCAGTGCTAACTGCACAGAAGACAGTGTCCTAAATGCATTGGGTGTATTATCTCATTTAATTCTGACACCATGTGATATGTATGGTTAATATATTTTTATAGGAAAACATAAAATAAGAAGTTTAAATTATTTTCCCAAGATTATATACTTGGTGAACATAGGGGAAAGGATTGAGTACAAGACTATGGAACCCCCATGCTCCATCCCCTTCTGAATGTGAGTCAAACCACAGGGAAATAAAGAAGCAAACAAAGCTATCATGTTATAAACAAGAGAACATAAAGCAGTAGCTTTCCTTTTTCCTTTTTTCTGAAGTTTACCTGATTTTTCCCTTAAAGCACATACTGTGTATGTTTGTTCCAGGAAAAGCCAATCACTCAGTGATGAGGACACTGCAGAGGTGAGTGGTTTTCAGGGGGTGGGGGCATACAACATAATTAGCAACATGGGAGGGATCTGTTGTGTTAACACAGCCTGGTGGTGATTTTTTCAGGCATGATTACTTTGCAAGGCTGGAGACATGCTTCCTCAGGAAGAGGGAGAATGACAGAAACATTTCCTTTCCCTGGAGACAGGATTTGGCCAAAGCATAGTCATGAAGTAAAGACTTCACCAACACACAATTTAATCCACAGCCCTGGCAATAAGTGTTATAATCTGAAGTATAGCTGACAAGTTCTTCTATTCTCAGAATGAGAACAATAATACATGGAGAGATTTATGGAGCATTTACTCTGCATGAAAATAAGAAAGGAAGATACAAAAACATGGTAGTGATAGCAGAAAAAAAAAAGCTCTCTAGGAAAGATTGCTATGATTCTAGTTTATGTTATTCTCTCAAATAAAGATGCTGGAGTGTTTGGGGGTAAGACAAATTCATCCAAACCTTGACAAACTGACAGCAAACACAACTCAACTGGTATAAAACAAATTAAACATTGTATTGACTCAATACCCAAGACTAGTTTCAGGAATTCTACATCTAGGAACTCAATGTCCACAAAACTCTCAGGAATCCTATCTTTTCTTGGTGGACTCCTTTCAAAACAGACTGCCACCACAACCCAAGATGGCACGCAACAGCTCTAGAACCTTCTTTGTAATGCCAGCAGATAGAAAAGATCTCCCATATAGATCATATTCCTTCTATATTTCCTTCCATACTCTTGCAGCAAAAGCGCTGGGATTTACTATGATTGGATGGATGTGGGTCACATGTTCATCTCTAATAAGCCTGCATTATGTGAACACCCTGGGATATGGGGATGGAGTCAGCTTTGCCCAAACCATATGACCTGACTATGAAGGAAAAAAGGTCTTCAAGGAACATATGAATGTTGTTACCAGACAAGAGAAGATACTTCACAGAAAAACAACAGCAAATGTCCATCAAATGGGCAAATTATATGTATAAACTATTTTAAAAAGAGATGGGACAGGAGGCTATACTAGTAGATTTTTTTAAATGTTTATTTTTGAGAGGGGGAGAGTGCATGAGCAAGGATGGAACACAGAGGGAGACATAGAAGCAGGCTCTGGGCTGTCAGCACTGAACCCAACTCAGGGCCCAAACCCACCAACCAGGAGCCTGAGCCAAAGTTGGACACTTAACCATCTGAACCATCCAGGCGCCCCTAATAATTTTAAAAAAATAAAAAAAAAGAGAGAGAGAGAGAGAGAGATTTGATTTTAAAAAAGCAAGAAGGGTTCACTGTTCATTCATTCATTCACTGATTCATTCATTCATGTGATACTCATTCATTTGAACTCTAGCAAGACCTGAATCCTTCCTCTATGTATAAAAATGCTTTACCTATACAACTAGTTCTAGGAAGGGCTTCAAGCACAAAGTTCACATGCAATAAAATTTAATATTTTAAATTGAAGTTGTGAATAACAAGTAGTTAAAAAGAGAGTTTTGGTGTGATATTAAATAGTTTCAGCACTTCACATTTCTTTTCCATACTTACATTTAGATTAATAGTAATATTAAGTAATATTCTTTTTTCCAGAAATATCCCACAATTTGAGTTATTTTTCTGCCAAGAACTAAGACTTCCAAATCTGTGGAATTTTTAAAATACTGCATCATAAGGGTTATTGAAATATCTAAATTTTCTGCTTTTCAATCATTTAGAAATTGAGATACATATTTCAAGCATGCTTTTCTTCATTGAATCAATGAGAGTGGAGTCAATAACACAAGAAATAGGACCAAGAGGAAATATACATTCTCCATTCTGCATTTGTTCTGCATTTTTCTTTTGCACAGTATCATTTGTGTCCCTAAATCCTAAGCAACTCAGGGCAGGAGCACGTCTATTTGTTTTGGCACTGCCAGAGGTATTATATGAACCACTTTGGCTTGCTGAGTTCAAGGAACAATAAATAACAATAATGAGAAAGGGGAGTTTGATGGCATGACTCAGTGGAAGCTGGGTGGACATGTGGCAGTTGACCCCCAACTGTAAAACTCACGTTTCACATCAATTACAGAACTAGATGTAGATTAGACAAGAAGGGAGGCCTTACTTTCTTCTTTTTAATAGTATGATAACGTTGTGATGCCTAGAAAGAAAAGCACAGTATCCCAGTGTGTTTCCGCCTATACAGATGGTGGAGAGAGCAGTGCTGCAAAGTGAGGGTGGTAGTGCCAACTTTGCCATAAATTTCTGCTGCCAGAAAACTTTGCAGCCAGGATCAATCATAGAGAATTATGTTCAGCTGAAAACATTTTCCCTGCCACTACCTTGACATCCTTCTGATTCCCAAACAGCTAATTTTACTAATGATATGGGATTTGGATGACTATTTTCTGATAAAGAAAACTCTATACTGAGCCAAATTTATTAATTTTCTTAAGCTGCCCTCAGATCTTAGACAGTTCCCAGTGAGAACACCACTCCTTTAAAATGAAGCATCAAGAATTAGAATTCCCACTGTCCATTCAATAGATTAGCCTCACCCCCTCACACACAACAGGTTTCTCTAATGATGCTCTCTAATGAGTAGTAAGAGTGTTCATTGCCCAAACTACTACGGGGTTTGGCCTCTTTCAATATGTGGTAGAAGTGACAGGTCTGTCTTTACTATGTGGATAGTGGTGGGAATATTTCACCTGAGGGAGGTAAAAATTCAAAAGGAGGCATTTCTGCTCTGGCTACAGTATACATTAGCCATGCTATTACTAAGTGATCTTTTAAACAGGAGTGTCCTAAAAATTCATTTTGTACCCTGAAGGTATGATTTAAAGTATTTTGACTTTGGCATTTTTTCCTGGTAGAAATTAGGCAAGAGGGGCTTCTCTCGTAGAGGCTCTCTTTCTACTGCTCTGCTGATTCTGCAATTCCACTTTAGAAATGCAACATCTCTTCTTAGTAAAAACCCTCAAGAAAGTTGGGATAGAAGGAACTTAAACATCATAAAAGCCATTTATGAAAAGCCCACAGCTAATATCATCCTCAATGGGGAAAAACTGAGAGCTTTCCCCCTGAAATCAGGGACACGACAGGGATGTCCACTCTCACCACTGTTGTTTAACATAGTGTTGGAAGTCCTAGCATCAGCAATCAGACAACAAAAGGAAATAAAAGGCATCAGAATTGGCAAAGAAGAAGTCAAACTTTCACTTTTCACAGATGACATGATACTCTACATGGAAAACCCGATCCACCAGAAGCCTTCTAGAACTGATCAATGAGTTCAGTAATGTTGCAGGGTACAAAATCAACATACAGAAATCGGTTGCATTCTTATACACCAAAAATGAAGCAACAGAAAGAGAAATAAAAAAACTGATCCCATTCACAATTACATGAAAACCCATAAAATACCTAGGAATAAATCTAACCAAAGATGTGAAAGACCTGTATGCTGAAAACTATAGAAGACTTATGAAGGAAATTGAAGAAGACACAAAGAAATGGAAAAACATTCCGTGCTCATGGATTGGAAGAATAAACATTGTGAAAATGTCATTATTACCCAAAGCAATTTACACATTCAATGCACTAGCATCAAAGTTGCACTAGCATTATTCTCAAAGCTAGAACAAACTATCTTAAAATTCATGTGGAACCACAAAAGGCCCCGAATAGCCAAAGTCATATTGAAGAAGAAAACCAAAACAGGAGGTATCACAATCCCAGACTTTAGCCTCTACTACAAAGCTGTCATTATCAAGACAGTATGGTATTGGCACAAAAACAGACACATGGACTAATGGAATAGAATAGAGAGCCCAGAACTAGACTCACAAATTTATGGCCAATTAATCTTCGACAAAGCAGGAAAGAGTATCCAATGGAAAAAAGACAGCCTCTTCAACAGCTGGTGTTGGGAGAGCTGGACAGCAACATATAGAAGAATGAAAGTAGACCACTTTCTTACACCATTCACAAAAACAAACTCAAAATGGGTAAAGGACCTGAATGTGAGACAAGAAACCATAAAAACCCTAGAGGAGAAAGCAGGAAACAGTCTCCTTGACCTCAACCGCAGCAATTTCCTCCTCGACACATCCCCAAAGGCAAGGGAATCAAGAACAAAAATGAACTATTGGGGTTTCATCAAGATAAAAAGCTTCTGCAATGCAAAGGAAACAATCAAGAAAACTAATAGGCAACCAAGAGAATGGGAAAAGTTGCAAATGGCATATCAGATAAAGCGCTAGTATCCAAAATCTACAAGGAACTCAATAAACTACATACCCAAAAAACAAATAATCCAGTGAAGAAATGGGCAGAAGATCTGAACAGACACTTCTCCAAAGAGGACATCCAAATGGCCTACAGGCACATGAAATAATGCTCAACACCACTCATCATCAGGGAAATACAAATAAAAACCACACTGAAATACAACCTCACACCAATCAGAATGGCAAAAATGAACAAATCAAGAGACTATAGATGCTGGCGAGGATATGGAGAAACGGGCACCCTCCTACACTGTTGGTGGGAATGTAAACTGGTGCAGCCACTCTGAAAAACAGTATGGAGGTTCCTCAAAAAACTATCCGTAGAACTCCCCTATGACCCAGCAATAGCACTGCTAGGGATTTATCCAAAGGATACAGAAATACTGATGCATAGGAGCACATGTACCCCAATGTTCATAGCAGCACTTTCTACGATAGCCAAATCATGGAAAGAACCTAAATGTCCATCACCTGATGAGTGGATCAAGAAGATGTGGTATATATACACAATGGAGCACTACATGGCAATGAGAAAGAATGAAATCTGGCCATTTGTAGCAAAGTGGATGGACCTCAAGGGTGTCATGCTAAGCAAAATAAGTCAGGCAGAGAAGGACAGATACCATATGTTTGCACTCATGGGTCTAACAGGAGAAACCTAACAGAGGACCATAGGGAGGGGAAGGGGTAAAGAGTTGGCAAATTGTCAAAGCTTCATGGAGAAAGAAGGGTCATGCCTGAACATTGGAAAATGAAGAATTACGACCAAAAAGAGAGGCAGGAGTTCCTAGGCAAGAATAGCTCAGGAGAAGTAAAAAGAATGCCCACGTCCTTTCTGGACAAAGAAGGAAACAGGTTTAGTGGGTCCATGATGTGTCTAGAGATGTCAGAAATAACACTAAGTTTATCTCCTGAAGATAACAATGTCAGAGTCATTTAGGTAAACTTATGATGACTCATGGTTTTTAGGTTTCTTTATCCATAGAAAAATAAGGAATCAATCAGTGTTTTTAAGTAGATATGAGAGATAACAAGTATTTTATAGATAATAAATCTGTCAAAGATTAGAGCGGGGAAGACTGTCAAAGTAGAAAAACTACAGGCACATCCCCACTTATGTGAACTGGTGATGAGAAAAATGTATTCCTGGAAATAGGAGGGTCAATGGAATCAGTATATATGAGGTAGTATAATAACCTATGGAAAGGTGTTACCAACAGAACTACTTACTTCCTACCACTGACATATAAAATTAGGAGTGTTTGAATGACTTTATCTTATTAGTATTTTTAACTATTTTTCTAATAGCAGGAAAGGCAGAACTGGAACATAAACACACATTCATATGAGGCTCCCCTCCTTGAACAGCTAGAACACCCACATGTATTTTAACCATTAAAATACGTGTAGGTATTTGTCCTTGGGAAATCATTAAGTTACCTCCTGGGGACCCGAAGACCATACCAGAAGGAGTAAACAAAAATCCATTTGACATATTAAGTGACATTGCCTGAGAGCCGAGGGTAGGCTTGATAACCAGAACTAGAAAGAATTAGAAATATACAGTGAGGTGGACCTGATGTACAGAACAATCAAGGTCAATGTGATGGGTTTCCTTGGCTAGGGATATGGAAGTAGAATGTTAAGTAAGGAAGGCAAACAAGTATGTAAGATTGAGTGTAATACACAAATTGTGAAGGTGGACCTCATACAGTTTCTATTTAAAACTATGGGAAAAGAATGAATTTTATCAAGAAGGAAGCATATATAGAGGAACAGACTTTCGGAAAGTTCTTAAGGATGTTCTTGTTGAAAGAGGGAAACAGGCTGAAAGGTCGGAGATGCTAGTAGGTGTAATGCATAGAAGCCAGGAAGTGTTCAGTATTTCAAAGTGAAGCTCATCAAACTTAACTCATCTCTATAACAGTTTAAAGACTGTGAAGAGAAAATACTTAATACCAACATACATTTAAAGTTCTGTACATTGCTAGACAAAAATCAATGTGTCATCTGTCTGTTCTGTGCCTTATCAGTTTGGTTCAATTTGTGTGTACTTCTCTATTAATTTTTTTTCAGATGTTTTACATTTTGGGAGTGCTTTTTACATTTTCAATGATAGGAATGTCAGGAAATATACATATCTTTAATATAAAAATTATCTCTAAAGACATAATTTTGCCTGAACTTTTTAAGTTTCTTTAAAAAATTTTTTTCCATATATAGTTTATTGTCAAGTTGGTTTCCATATAACACCCAGTGCTCTTCCCCACAAGTGCCCTCCTCCATAACCATCACCCTCTCCCCTTTTCCTCCTCCCCCTTCAGCCCTAAGTTCATTTTCAGTATTCAAGAGTCTCTCATGATTTACCTCCCTCCCTCTCCCTGAACCTTTTAAATGCTTTATTTTTTCCAATACTGAACTCCCAATAAAATATTTTTGATGAGATCATATCTTTTAAATTCTGGCAAGTCTCTTACTAATATGATATGTGACAGGAGTATCTGGGTGGCTCAGTTGGTTAAGCATCCAACTCTTGATTTCAGCTCAGGTCATGATCTCACAGTTCATGGGATTGAGCCCTGTGTTAGGCTCTGTATTGATAGCATGGAGCCTGCTTGGCATTCTCTCTCTCCCTCCTTCCTGCCCCTCCCCATGCATATGCGCTACTCTCTCTTCCTTCCTCTCAAATTAAACACTTAAAAAATATATGAGATGTGACAAACACAATTATTGATCAACTATTCAAATTGCAAATATTTAATCATCATTTGACGAGATAATGTCAAAATTTTCATACTGTGAGTCAGAATATTGAAGCTTGAGTACAATGTGACTTACCTAGGATTAGATCTATACCTAAAACCAGAAACCTTCTAACCATGGGATAAATCTAGCCCACAAGCATGTTTTGGGCCTGAACGGTGTGTTCTTCAAAACCTGAGTATGTCTCAACACCTAAAAACTTAAGAGATTTCCTACTTCTTTAAAAGAAAATGGGAAGTGCATCAAGGCTATATTCTTTTGACAGGGTGTGAGCTTTCCATTTTAGCACAGTCACCACCATTCCATATTGTTTTTTCATTCATTTATAATTTATGCCTGGCTGTTGTAGGCACTTAAGTTTGTAACCTTATCTAGAATCTGCTAAAGAGGGTAAGGGAAAATACCCCTCCTAAATGTTTTGCAAACAATAAAAATCGGTGGGAAAGGCTTGAGTTATTGGGACATAAAGCAAATTACATCTTCCTGCACGTTTTTTTTTCTTAAAAGGACAATCTTCTCATCCTGCTAACCCGTGATTTTTCATGAGTTGTACCATAGCAGCAAAAACTGCCCAGAAATTATTTTAAAGCCTAGTGCTTGGATAACTTGCTAGATTTTCTTACCACCACCACTTACCTTCTCCAACAAGGAGAAAAAAATGATGCACTTTGATAAATAAACCATGGTATATCCAGACAATAAATATTCACCACTAAAAAGAAATGAGCTATCAAGCCATGAAAAGACATGGAGGAAATTTAAATGCATATTACAAAATGAAGAAAAGCCATCTGAAAAATATCTAGACTGTATGAAATGGCAAAACATGGAGAAAGTAAAAGGTTCAGTGGTTCCTATGGGTTAGAAGGGAAAGAGGTATCAATAGAAGGTACATAGAGGAGTTTTAGGGCAATAGAACTAATCTGTATATGATAATGGTGCATACATGTGATTTATACATTTGTCCAAACTCATAAAATGTATATTAAAAGTGAATCCTAATGATCTTTAAGTGATAATGATGTGTTAGTGTAGGTTCATAAACTGTAACAAATGTACCACTCAGGTGGGGAATATGTGAGTAAAGGGTTTTATGAAAAATCTCTGCACCTTCATCTCAATTTTGCTATGAACCTAAACTTTCTCTAAAAAATCAAGACTTTTTTGTGACATGATACTCTATGTAGGAAACCTGAAAGACTCCATAAAAAGACTGATGGAACTAATACATGTATTCAGCAAAGTCATGGGATAGAAAATCAACATATAGAAATCTGCTGCATTTCTATATACCAGTAATGAAGAAGCAGGAAAAAAATAATCAAGGATAAATACTATTTGTAATTGCACCAAAAATAATTAGATACCTAGGAATAGACTTAACAAAAAGTGTAAAAGATCTGTACTCTGGAAACTATAGAATATTTATGAAAGAAATTTAAGAGGACACAAAGAAATGGAAAAGCAGTCCATGCTCATGGATTAGAAAAACATGGTAAAAAAGTCTATACTACCCAAAGCAATTTACACATTTAATGCAATCCCCATAAAAATACCACCAGGATTTTGCACAGAGCTAGAACAAACAATCCTAAAATTTATATGGAACCACAAAATACCCTGAATAGCCAAAGCAATCCTGAAGAAGAAAAACTAGAGGCATCATGATTCTAGATTGCAAGCTATATTATAAAGCTGTAGTCATCGGGGTGTCTAGGTGGCTCAGTTGGTTAAGCATCCAACTCTGGATTTCTGCTCAGGTCATGAACTCATGGTTCCTGAGATTGAGCCCAATGTCAGGTGCGGGGGACCAGCCCACACACCACAGTTGAACGGTCCCGAGTAGGGGGTTGGTGTTGGCGAAAATATCTCTAGAAAAGAAGACGGACAAGACAGACCAGACAGACGAGACAGACAACGTGGATCGCGGTTGGCAGAACACAAAGAGCGCTTTATTAAGATGGCCAGGGTCTTATATACCATGGGTGATTACATAGTTCAAAGTCCTAGAAGACATGCTCCGGATAAGGTCATTTTTATCAGGACAGTAGTAAATAAAAGGAAACAATCAAGTCATTACAGGGGAGGGACTCCCCAATAATAGTCTGGCTACAAGCGGAAGAGGAGCCTGAAGAAATCTAGGAGGAGAGATTTACATTCTTTAAGGCCCTTTATCAGTGATGCATGGGCAGGACGCCTATCTCTTAATATGCAAATTTTACGGCAGAGGTTTGGGCTATTTCCCTACAGCAAACAAAGAACCAGAAAGCAAAGCAAGGGGAGGGCTGGTGCCACTGACTGAACCAAATTGATTCAAAGCCTAAAAGTATATGCTTCTTTGCAAAGTAATGAGAAAACCATAGGATGAACAGAAGCCACATGTGCGGCCAAGAGGCA
>PJEM01009933.1:36816-67088 GCA_004023845.1 Helogale parvula | reverse complement strand
CCCTGAAGGTGATCGTGGCTCACTTCACAGATACAGGCCCCGCCGTGGATGCCCGGGGCGCCACCACACAGGGCTCCAGAGGAGGCTCGTGGACTGTGTTGGGGTGACCCATGACCCCCGCAGGGCCGCTGCCCCCGGCCTGCTGACATCTCCCCTGCGCCTCAGCCTCCATCCCCGGCCGGTCCTGTCGCTCCTGTAGGTGCTCCCCACCCCCCATGCTCCCTTTATGTGGCCCGGAGTCCAGATAAACACAGTCTCGGACTGCCCCGGAACCAGGGGCCCGCAGCTGTGGGGCTGAGAAGACAGGGGAGTCCCTGAGCGGCCACGCTCCCACCCGCACCCCTGCCCCAGGCCACAGCGCCCACCACAAACACCCGGATGCTGGCAGGCCCACGGTGGGGGAGGTCACTGGTTCATCTGACACCTGAGCTCTTCACAGGGACACCAGATGAACGCACTTGAGAGACAGGACAGATAAAAGAGTGGACGCCCACCGAGAGCCTCCGTGGCCCAGTTCCATCAGGGAGACGAGGACAACGGTCACGTGAACAGTGGAAAACACAGTCTTAGCACAAAACAAGCACTTACGAGCGCGAGGTCTGAGCACACCCGGCCACGGGGAGCCCGCGTCCCAGCCGGAAGCTACGTGACCTCATCCATCACTTCCGTTTGCTCTCTGGCTCGATTTGAGTTTGAATCTATCACCACAGACTCCCGGAGTCTCCCTCCTACCTCCGGCGGGGCGGGCAGCGCTGCGGGCGTGGGGGCCCGTGTGCCCGGGAAAGGCTGGTGCGCCTCCTCAGAGCTCGACGCCTGGGTGTCCCTGGTCCCTTGGGTCGGCCCTCGCGTCTGGGGCACCGAAGGGCCCTGTCCTGCTCCTGCGGCTTCCCAAGGCCTGGGCGCCCCGTGGCTCATCCCGCACAGCCCCTCCTAGCCTGGCGTGCTGGGAGTGCCGAGGCCAGAGGGCGGCAGGGCGGGTGCGAGAGCCGCCATGGTCCCTCCTGCCTCATGTCACAGAACGAACTTGGCCATGAAGTGTGCCAGCGAAGTCAGCAGTCGCCTCAGGCCCACAGAACCCACAATGAACGGTTTCTCCCTCCGGAAACTGATGGAAGTGCCTGACCTCAGGCCGTGGACGTGACGAGAGCCCCGGGGCACCGCCCACGAGGGCAAGACCTTGCAGGACTCGAGGGAGGAGCACAGCCGGCGTTGGAAGACCGAGTGAGCCCGTCCGGGAGGAGGGCATCTGTGACTCAGGAGGAGCCTCCGGCTTCCCTCCCATCAGGTCGGGCACCGGGAGCGTCTGCTGCGGTGACAGGCGCCCGCTTCACCCCCCGCCCCCGGCCAGCCCAGAACCGCTTCTGGAACCTCGCGCTGGGCGAGCCCGGGAGACCAGTGCCGGCTTCGGAACCTCTCGCTTGCTTCTGTCTGTCTTTCCTCTGAGGCTGCGCCCTGTGCACACGGCTGTGTTGGGACTGCCTCGGCCACAGGCTGGCGACGGCAGCTTCGTGCAAGGTCTGCACCGCGGGGATGTCCGTTGGGCGCTGCAGGACGGCACGCCAAGGGCCCGAGAGCAAGTGGGGTCTTCGGGCCGCGGGGCCTTTGCTGCCACCACTGGACGCTGACCTCGTCGTTCGAAAACAGCCACACCCACACGCAAACACAGGCGCAGCATTTCCGCTAAATCTTAAAAACCATGAGGTGGGGGGCGCCTGGGTGGCTCAGTCGGTTAAGCGTCCGACTTCAGCTCAGCTCATGATCTCACGGTTCGTGGCTTCAAGCCCCGCGTTGGGCTCTGTGCTGACAGCTCGGAGCCTGGAGCTACTTCGGATTCTGTGTCTCCCTCCCTCTCTGCCCCTGCCCTGTTCACGCTCTCTCTGTCTCTCAAAGAACAAAAAACAAAACAGCCCCACGAGTGGGGATCTGGCCCACACCCACCTCAGACTCCGGCAGGACACTGGCCCTGAATCAGAGCATGTTCCTCTGTGTCACCGGGACGCTGCAACCCACGTTCCCCGATTCTGCAAACACACAGCGCACAGCCTGGTCTCCTATGCGCCCCGCGGGCTTCAGCACAGGCGCCAGAGCCAGGGTTAAGGCCACGTTCCCTGCATCCGAGTCATGGCCAGGGACGCACTCCGCCTCTCCGCTCACACAGGACGGTCCCCCCTGAGGACCCGGGTCTCCCTCGGTGGCCCTGGATGGCCGGCGGGCCGGTCTGCGCCTGCGGCGGGCCTCACGTAGGCCTGGTCTTCAGGCAGAGGAGCGGTCTCAGCCACGTGTCCGGTGTGGATTTTAAAGCCAAGACCTCTTCTCGACGAAAACCATGGATGTTCTCTGTGGACACCAACCGGCTCGTCACAGAGCGCTGAGGCGGCCGTCCGTTCTCCGCCCTGGAGGACCGAGCTGCTCTGTTCCTGATGCCGCTGCGACACAGAAGACGCAGCCCCGTGGAAATCAGCACTGAAGGAGGTCGACACCGCGAGTCCTCGGCGTCCACGTGGGCTCCTTGGCATTGCTGCAGCGCCAGTCAGCGAGATGCGAAACACGGCTGATCCCGTGTCTGTGTGTGCAGGGGGGCGGCGGGGGGGGGGGGCTGGCATACACCACACACGCCCACGCTGCCCCCGGGCTCAGAGCCTCCGGGGCGAGCTCGAGATCGCTCGCTCAGCTACGAAAACCTGCCATGGCGAAGTGCCGGGCGGGTGCGGAGGGGGCTCCAAGGGGAATGCCAGGCGGGCGCGGAGGGGGCTCCAGCCTGTTTCCGGTGAGCCCTGGGAAGCGTCACTTCCGCCCATGGGGACTCTGCCTCTTGGCCTCTGGGTAGGGGGCCGAGGGCTCTCCTGACGGCCGCATCAGCCTTCTAGAACCCCTTCATCACCATCCGGTCTTGGGCCCCCATGCAAAACACCTACATTTCACGGTGTTGGAAAGAAAATGGGAATGTGGCCTCAGGTTTTATTTCTAGAATGGAATTTGAACGAACAACTTGGTCTCTGCAAATAAGAAGATGGACATATCTGCCTTCTCTCAAGTCATCTCTCTAAGGCGAGCGCACCTGTGGGCCGCCGCTGACCTTCCTCAGGGCGCCGAGACAGCGGAGCCGGTGAGCGGGGGGCTTCCCGGGCCTTGCCCCTCCTCTGTTAGCAGAGGGCGGCGGCCCGTCTGCCAGAGAACAGATGGGCCTGTGCCCGTGCCCCGCACCCCCTCTGCAGGAGAGAGGACGGCACCCGGTCCTCAGGAACCACACGGCCGGGTCCCGGGGACCCCTTGGTGCGGCCTGGCCCTGGGGGCAGGGGCTCAGGTGGTCGGGGCCTCACCGCACACTCTTCCTGATGCGGCCCCTGGGGAGGCCTCAGCAGGGCTGCGGCTGGTGCCCTCCCTCCCTCCGGCCTGGCCACTCTGCCCCCGCCTCCGGGGTTTACGGGGCACGTACGGCTGGCAGGAGCATTCCTTGCAAGCCACCCGGTGACAGCAGGTGACGCAGGGGGTGCCAACTCCCACATGGGGCATCTGCATGCAGGAACCGATTCCACCCTGGGCTCCTGCTTCTAGGAGGGGGTGGCTTTTTTGGTTTGTCTCCCAATGAGGGCCCCACTGAAACCCACCAAACTCGAGGCGGTCACAAGCCTCAGGTGTGGCGCTGCCTCAGGGCCGCGCCCATCTGTGCCCGAGAGTGCCTGGGGGGCTGGGGGGCGGCCCCCACGTGCCCCGGAAGTCTGGCCCGCACCGCCCGGCCCGCACCGCCGGCCCAGGGGCTTTCCTGCCGCGCGGCACACGAGGGCTCTGGAGACGGCACCTCCTGCCCGTCCTCAGCGCGCACCCCGGGCGGGCCTGCAGTTCCGCGTCGGCCGCCAGAGTTCACGGAGCTGAGCTGCCTGACGGACACACACAGCTGCCGCCCGGTCCCGAAGGGCCTTCTGGGAGCCCAGTGCCCTGGGCACCTGATGACACGACTGTAACAGCCGCGGCGTTTCGGTAACCGAGGACTCCTTCTGTCGAACGCCCTGCAGATCCTGGCTTCAAGGGCCGGTGTGGCTGCTGACAGCTGGCTTTGCCCTGTGCCTGCGCAGCCGCGGCCCCGGGGCTCCAGGGGCTCCGTGTGCCCCGAGAGCCGCCGAGTCCAGCACCCGGACCCCGCTGAGAGCGCGGGTCGGAGCGACGGTGGAGGTGGAATCACGCCAAGGATGGGAACCGCCTGACGAGGCCCAGGCCCACTCCCCCAGGGCTCCGCGGGGACGGCTCCGCGGGCGGGCGGCCGGGCATAGCGTCACCGCACCTGCCTGCGCGCCCTACCGCCGGAGGGGCCCTGCCATCCCCGTCCTGCGCCACCTCAAGGGCGGGTACCAGGCACCAGGGCTGGAACGTGAGCTCCCTGCCTGGCCTGGCGGTCGCCTCGCGCCCTCGGGAAGCCCCCCCGCGGGAAGGGAGGGGCGTGGAGCCTTCCAGAGCCAGCACTGCCTTCAGCACGCGAGGCCCCGGGCGTGGACCCAGCGTGTCCACGGCAGCGCCCCCGGACACTGAGCGCCTCTGAGGGACAGACCTGCCTGCGGCGCCTCCGCACTGCGCTCGCCCACGAGGCTTCCACAGGAGGCGCTGTGCGCGCGTCTCCACGACGATAAACAAATAAAAACCAAAGACGATTTTGTAAAGCGTTTTCTGGAAGGAAACACAAAGGGACAAACCCCGCGGAGCACCTGGCGGAAGTAACACAAGCTCAGAGACCCTCCATCCTGGGGTCGCACTGGAAGGTCGGGGAAAAGGGCACGAATCTGCCCCGTCGCTCAATTTAAAGGCAAATCGCGATTCGTTAAAGTTACCACTTTGAGAAACCCGGCCTCACTGCCATCTCTGACAACCTTCACAGGAGCACACTCGCGTCGAAGCTCCGACTTAAAGGTGCAGGACCCCGAGTGCAGGTCGGGGAGGGGGCCGCGGCGCACCTCCTGCCCGCCAGAGCCCCCGGCCCCGCTCCCCGCACTTCAAAGCCCGTGCGCAGGGCGCTGGTTTGAATTAGGGCTGCTTTTCTCCTCCAGTCTGAGCCTGCGGAGAAAGTGCCGCCGCTTCTGGATCTCGTTAGGGGCAATTTTCTTATCTCGTCTTCATCTTGGGCTTGATCTCCCCAAATGCAACGTGGCAGGCTGTGGGGCTGAGTGACAAGGTGCTGCCTCTGAGGCGCGCACTGTCCCCAGGGGCCCCCGGAAAGGGGGAGACGCGCAGAAGAAAGGGGAACACGGGCCCTGACCCTTCTTCCCCAGCCGATCGATGCCCAGGGAACCATAAATTGTAAACTTCAAAGTGCTGTTTTACATTTAAATCAATAAAAAAAAACCCTGAAACAATTTTCCTTTTCAAAGAAGCTATTCAAGCTTCACGAAGCTCGTTTGCTAAGGTATCATCACGTACGCACTTGGCAGGAGACTAAAACGCAATGTCACTGGAGACTTGGAGAGAAAGGTTCATCTTAAAGGCTGAGCCGGGGCGGGGGGGGGGGGGGGGCCCCCGGGGCCAGAGGGCCACCTCCCGGAGCTGGGCGTCCCTGTCACAGGACCAGGCACCTAGTGCGGCTGAGGCCCGGCGGAGCCGGGTGCGTGTGTGTGTGTGTGTGTGTGTGTGTGTGTGTGAGATGTGAGCACACAGCTGCCCCGCTGCTCCCGGCGGCCTGTGTGTGTGTGGGTGTGCACGTGTGTGAGATGTGAGCACACAGCTGCCCCGCTGCTCCCGCCGGCCTGTGTGTGTGTGGGTGTGCACATGTGTGTGAGATGTGAGCACACAGCTGCCCCGCTGCTCCCGCCGGCCTGTGTGTGTGTGGGTGTGCACATGTGTGTGAGATGTGAGCACACAGCCGCTCCGCTGCTCCCGCCGGCCTGTGTGTGTGTGGGTGTGCACATGTGTGTGAGATGTGAGCACACAGCTGCCCCGCTGCTCCCGGTGGCCAGGCCGAGCACAGCGCCACCCTCTGGCCACGCCACAACTGGCTGCGGCGTGCCCCAGGGTTCCCGGCAAAGCCCCGCTCCTCTGGGCAGGTGTGCAGACACTTCCTTTCCAAGCAGCCTTCCAGGAGGGCTGGTACTCAGCCCCGGCGGCTGGCCCGGCACGGGCTCGGGTTTCGTGTCGCCGATAACCTAACCGTGCCCACGAGCAAACTTCCAGATGCCGTGTCCATGGGGAGAATCCCTCTCCTTTAAATGAGGCAGGCGATTGTCAAAACTACTCATCTCTGACAAGGGGTAGGAAGAAACATCAAAATTAAGCCAATGAGAGAGGAAAAAGTGTCTGGGAAAAGTAAGGACAGAGAAATCAGCAGGGAGGTGGCAGACACGGATTTGTAGCAACCAGCCTCGCCGCCCCAGATGCTGGCCGACTGCGCGGGCTGAACCGGACCTGAGCCGGTGTGTCTGTGGCCCACGGGCGCTGGGGAAGGGACCCACCCTCACACAGCTGCGTGCGTGGCCAGGCCCAACCTCCTGAGTTTGGGGGTGGATGCCGCGGGGGTCCTGGGCCCACGCAGGGCCCCCAGAGCATGCGGCAGGGGCTGTGGCTCAATGCTTACAGACGTGCCCTCCTGCGGAGCCACACCCGCCAGAGACGCACGCATCCCACACCTGCACACCTGCCTCCATGCCCACAGCCACAGGCGCATGGATGCACACACACGCCTGCACACACGTGCGTTCTGTTCAGGTAAAGCAGAGTAAGAGCATGGGAGTCGAGGAGGAGGAGAGAGGGAACTTCACGAGGCTCCAACTCCCGGCACACTGGCAGTGCCAATGCAGACCGAGAGACCGAGAGCCCTGGGCAGCACCCTCCTCCCCTTGGGGCCCTGGGATCCCAGCGCCCCGCATTCCGGGGAGAAGGGAGAGGCCGCAGCAGAGCGCCTGAGCTGCTGGGTGTCTGCGTTTGGTGGCAGGGACCACCTCGATCGGCCCGGGTCTGAGGAGTCGCCGTTTGATGAGAAGGGCAAACGCGCGGTTTGGAAGGCCGAGCGGCCTGCCCCGGCTGAGCAGAGCAGTGTGAAGGGGGCGGCGGCGAGGCCGAAGCACGCGGGTTTCCATCTCTCTCGTCCCACTAAGGGCCCCTCGGGAAGGAAGATCGGGAGATCGTGGAATCTTGCCAGACGGGGCCTCCACCCTCCACGAGCGTCACATGTTCTGAGCCCTGCACCGAAGTCCTCGCCTGGGACCCCGGAAGGACTCCCGCTTCTCCCGCTGCCCGCCCGAGGGGACGAGACCACCTCGGGACTCCGCTGAGGCTCCAAGAACCAACTACAAGAATTGGCAGCTACGGAAACACCCGCTGTGCGGAGCCCGCTGGGGACGCCAGGGGCTGGGCCTGGGTGTGCACCAGGAAGAGGAAGGTCAGAGAACACCAGTACAGCCGGGCCAGAGCTGGGGACACTGATGGGGAACCCCAGGTGTTTGAAAGGTGCCCCGGGGACAGGAAGCAGGGACGCTTACCTGAAGGCCGCCAAGTACTCCGCGTCTCCCATGGGGGGGTCAAGGCCGCCGGTGAAAGCCATGTTGACGTTGAAGCCCACACCTGGGCCTGTGCCCACCTGAGGGGGAGAGAGCAGCCTGGTCATGGTCTGCGACCGGAGACCGACCAGGGCCCCCGTCCGGTGGCTGCAAGGCGGAGCCTGAGCGCTGCGCTCCCAGCATGGGCTCCCAGGGTCCCTGACACCAGGACCCAACAACGAAGTGGGGCTCTTGGCCCCCCTAGCCTCGGGGCACGGGGCACCCTGCTCCCCTGGCCGCGGCGCAGCAGTGTTTGAAGGCCTGCAGCTCTGCTGTGTAGACGCCAACGGAGGCGCAGAAATGTCTGCGAAGGAGCCTGGCCTTCCCTCCCTCTTTCCAGGAAATAAGACCCAGAGTCTGAAGAAACTTCTCCGCTGGGTGTCGTGGCCTCTGTTCAGAGCGAGGGCAGGCTCTGCCCGGGGTGGGGGTCACGAAGGAGCCCCGAGCCTGCCCAGCCCGCCTCCCGGGTGGCACCGGACAGCCGGCAGACAGCACAGCGTCCTGCCCGACAGACCCGGGCCGGGAGGCAGGGCGCCCGCGCTCACTCTCCTCGGCCTGCACTGGAGCCAGAGGCGACGGCCAGTGTTTCCATCGAACTGCAGACGAGGTAAAGGTCACGCGGGCACACGGACGGAACGCGGTCCGCCCCTGCCTGACGTCTCGGGCCCAACGGGGGCGGGAGGCCCGGCCGTGTGTGTGCAGGGGCCGCGCACACCTGCCCTCGCGCCAGCGAAGCGGCCTTGCTCACCTCGTCCGGCGCCCCGCTGCCTGGGAAGAAGTTCCCGTCGTCGTAGCGGTGGAGGGAGATGTAGAGGACGCTGGGGTCGCTGTAGAAGGCCTGCTGCGTCCCGTTTCCGTGGTGCACGTCCTGACAGGGCGGGGGGAGCAGACTCAGAGCTGGCGGACGCCTCCGGGCCCAGCGTGGCCACCCGGGGGGCACAGGGCAAGGGACAGGTCGGAGAGCCCCAGGCTGCGTCCTCGTCTGTGTCCCTCGCCCTCAGCACTGTGGTGCAGTGACCGTGACGCAGTGACCGTGGCGCAGTGACCGTGGCGTGCTGACTGCGGCATGCTAACTGCTGCACATTGACCATGGCACAGTGACCGTGGCACACTGTGGCGCGCTGACTGTGGTGCAGTGACCGTGACGCAGTGACCTTGGCACACTGACCGTGGCGTGCTGACCGTGGCATGCTAACTGCTGCACATTGACCATGGCACAGAGACCGTGGCACACTGTGGCGCGCTGACTGTGGTGCAGTGACCGTGGCGCACTGACCATGGTGCACTGGCCGTGGCGCGCTGACCGTGGCGCAGTGACCTTGGCACGCTGACCGTGTCACAGTGACCGTGGCGCACTGGCCATGGTGCATTGACCGTGGCACACTGACCGTGGTGTGCTGACCATGGCACGCTGACCGTGGCGCACTGACCGTGGCACATTGCACTTTCCAGCGAAGAGGAAGAGGCTGGCGTTCCAGCCCCACCCAGAGGCCACGACTTTTGCGACAAGATTATTTGGCCACGGCCACATCTGTGAGAAGTACGTGGACTGCAGCGGTTCACTTGTAAGCACAGGTGAGGCGCCAGCTCTGAGCCGGACACTAGGGTGCAGGAGGAGGCCATCGCGGGGAGCTGGGGGTGGCAGGTGCACACGGCTCAAGGGTCCCCAGTCCCAAGCTCGAGTGACGAACTGTTTTTAAATTTATATTTAAATAGTTTTTTAAAGTTTATTTTGAGAGACAGCATGAAAAGGGAGGGGCAGAGAGAGGGAGAATCCCAAGCAGACCTCATGCTGTCAGCACAGAGCCTGATGCGGGGCTTGAACCCCCTAAACCATGAGATCATGACCTCAGGAGGAACCAAGAGTCAGATATTTAACTGACTGAGCTTCCCGGGCACCCCTTAATTCTTTCTTTAATGTTTACTTCTATGTAGGGGAGGGGCAGAGAGAGAGGGAGACACAGAATCTGAAGCAGCTCCAGGCTCCGAGCTGTCAGCACAGAGCCCGAGGCGGGGCTCAAACCCACGAACCGTGAGATCGTGACCTGAGCCGAAGTCAGACGCTCACCCGACTGAGCCCCCGGGCGCCCCCCTGCTTCTACCCACAATGCCGGTATTAAAAGCAGAAAAGTGGGGCAGCCAGGCTCCCACCAGGCCTGAGGCCACACGCGGCCGGGTCAGCACTGGAGAGGGCCACCAGGCCGGGCCGCTGACTTCACACGTGAGTAGCTTCGTGCAGGTCAGGGATTTTAAAGCCTAGGAACTGCTTGGTATCTTTGTTGTTTCTTAAAGTCATCTGTGAGGGCGCCTGGCGTTTCCGTCGGTGAAGCGTCCAACTCTGGCTCAGGTCATGATCTCATGGTTTGTGAAGTCGAGCCCCGCGTCGGGCTCTGTGCTGACAGCTCAGACCCTGGAGCTGCTTCGGATTCTGTGTCTCCCCTCCTTCCTGCCCCTCCCTTGTTCACACTCGGTCTCTGTCTCTCAAAAATAAACATTAAAAAAAGTTTAAAAGTATGTTAAAAAGAGTAAAGCTCTCTGAGCTCACTAGAGGAGACGCGGCAGGCCGCATCTGGGCAGCGGAGAAGATGCACACCGAGGCCCCATGGATGTGAGCTTTCTGCACTGGAGGCCACCCTGCCTGCGCACGTGATGCTCCGTGGGGGGCGCGACCCGGGGTCAGTGGCTCCACAGGCACCGTGTCCCCCCAGCGCCTTGGCCACGCCTTGTGGTGGACCCGGGGCTGTTAGCCACGTGGTCACGAACTCCACACTCAACGCCTCAGCAGCACAGCTACTCGCTGGGGAGGAGCGGAGGCCCGGCTCACGGGGACACGGGGACCGGGGAGGAGGGCCTGGACCCCGGGCGGCTGCACGGCCTCCGGCATGTACGCGCCCGTGACCTGTGCCCAGCACCTGAGAGCTGGCGGGCTCTCCTGGGCTGTGGTGGGGTGTTTCTTCGCCCCCCGGGAAGGCCTCTGCAGGCACATAACCCCCCGAGCGTCTGTTTCCCTTCCCCTTGCAAACGCTAGAAAATACACCATCAATACCCAACAGAACAAGAGAACGAAGAATGAGTGCCGTCGAGGGCCGTCCCCGGACAGGCGGCCGTGTGGCTGCTGTGAGCTCAGTCACGGCTACGGTTCTCTCGCTGGTGGTCACCCTCCAGGCGGCGGGTGCCGCAGAGAACCGGGCGGGGGCTGCACCACGTCCAGGGGCCGCCCGGCTTCCCCAGGAGGGTCTGACACGCACGGCACCACCCCAGCCGTGGGAGAGCCTGGCCCAGTCCCCGGCCCTCCTCTGGATGAGGCCCTCTGCCCCCGGCCCCCGGCCCCTCTCGGGGAGAGCCCCCACTCACCCAGTCCACTATGAGGGTCTTGCTCACGTCCAGCCGCTGCTGGAGAAGCTTGGCGGCGATGGCCACGGAGTTGAAGTAGCAGAAGCCCCTGCAGGCGAGAGTCAGGAGACACGGAGGCAAACACGGGTCTCGTTTCTCATCGTCTTTACGCAAGAGGTGACGGAACTGTCTACAGTCCCGTGCGACTTGAAGACGGTCTGAACTCACAGCTGCCTTCACTGACGCTGCCGAGGGGCACACAGACCCCCACGGGTCTGCCCGCGCGCCCCTGGGCCGGGGACCCCTCCCTCGACGCGCCAACACCCCGCCCCCTGGCCCCAGAGCTTCGCGGGACGGCACGGCGGCCTGGGCAGGGGCCCCACGCGCACAGGCGGAGGTCACCAAGGCTCTCCACTCACTGCTCATCCGCCCGGCTCTCGGACGTGTGACAATGACACGCGAGTCGGTCCCGTGACTAATTCTGGGTCCCCCGGGGGGTGAGAAAACAAGCTGAGAGCAATTCAGCCAAACCGAAACGCTCCACATCCAGCGGCCCCTCCACCGAAAGTACCGCAAAGATGGGGAAGCCCAGGGCGGGGAGGGGTCCTGTTTCTGGAAGCCGGGCCGGGAACCCCAGGCCGCAGGCACGGCTCGTCCTGACCCCGCGGGGGCGTCCACGCGGCCTCACGCCCGCAGAACGCCCAGCCGCTCCGAGTCCGATCAGAACGCACCTCCACGGAAGGAGGGTCTCGCTCCTAGATGACACGGAGGGTCCTGGGTCCTGGTGCCACTGGGCCGCAGGGCTGGGCGAGGTTGCGTCTAACCTGAAGCCCCCTCTCTCTGCTCTCCAGCAGCGGCGGCCTGGTGCCCTCACTTCTGGATTTTGAGGACACAGGGCTCCCGCCGGCCTGTCTGCTCCTTCAGGGATGTGGGTTCGGCCTGAGGCCCCTCAGCCGTGTTCCAGCTGCTCCCAGAGGCAGGCAGGGTCCCTGCCGTGCTGTCTGACCCACCCTGCCCTTTGGGACACAGCCCAGACCTCACCTCTCTGACCTCCACCAGCAGCGCCAGTGCCCCTGCCTGTCCCCTGGGCGTGGGACGCCCCGTCCTGCTGGCTGAGTGGCTTCCCACAGCCACGAGACGGCACCACAGCCAAGCCACCCCCAGGCTCCACGGCACTCAGGACACAGCTGGTGAGGCCCAGTGTCCAGTGTCTGTGACTGCCCGGGCGGTCCCCACCTGCCACTGACCCTCGCAGGGGAACCTGGGCCATCTGCGGGCCGCGCCCGCCACCTCGGCTGGCTCCTCGGATGTGCGCGTGGTCAGGGGCACCCACGGCCCCAGACAGAGCCCAGACCTAGCTGACCCTGTGGTCATAACCTTGAGGCGTCAGTCTCACTAGTACCACACCACAAGCAGGTCAGCTCAAATGCTGCATGTGAGCCTGAGGGGTTTGCTTAGAATGTTCTAGAACAATGAAGCACCACAGGAACTCATCCTGGTGCAGGTGAACTCCACACCAACCATGTACAAGACTGAAGACGTCTCCCTCCCCTCTCCGGGCCGGTGGCCGCCTCACCTCAGGCGGTGGGTGAAGGGCGGCCCTTCCAGATCGGAGTCGGAAACCTGCCCCCCCCCGCCCCCCCCTCCGCCCGCGGCAGCCGCGCCTACGTACATGGGCGTGCTCTCCTCCGCGTGGTGTCCTGGGGGCCGGACCACGGCGAAGCCGTTCTGTGCACAGCACCCAACGGTGGGGAGAAACGGGGGAAAGACAGGTTTCACGTTAGTGAGAAGGCGGTGCGGGCCACACACGAGGACACAGTCACCGCACAGCGGGGCGACGCAGCCGTGGGACAGGACGGGGCAGGGTCTGCGAGGCCTACTGGTTGTCATGGTTACTAAGATAAAAGATGACTTCGTCCCTGACTTTTTTTTCCCATGTTTATTTTTGAGAGACAGAGCGTGAACAGGGGAGGGGCAGAGAGAGGGAGACACAGAGTCCGAAGCAGCTCCAGGCTCTGAGCCGTCAGCACAGAGCCCGACGCGGGACTCGAACCCACAAATGTGAGATCATGGCCTGATGCTCAACCGACTGAGCCCCCAGGCGCCCCCGTCCCTGACTTGAATCTTCGACGCGGGCGAGAAGCCTTGGAGCAGCTCAGCTGGGGGGTCTGGGCAGGGGTGGGCGGGCACCCCAGGAAGCCAGCTGATGGGAGCCCCTGGGGCACAAGGCTCCTGCTCTAGTTTGGGCTCAGCGTGGACAACACGGTCCCGGGTCGGGGGGACACTGCAGAGGACAAGTGACCCACTCAGTCAGGAGGTCCAGCTCAGAGGCCGGCGAGGAGCTGCTCCCCCCACGCGTGCCTCAAGACCCATCCAGGCACCGCTCAGCAGCCACAGCGATGGAAACCGTGCACACGGGCATCTCTGTGGCCGGCAGGAGACAGCCCTCGGGGCGTGCCCACCACTGGCGACGGGGCCAGGAAGGCAGCATTCAGCCTGCTGCAGGGACAGCTCCAAGAGGGACACCCTCACGTGGAAGCCCCGGCTTTGTGCACCCTCAACACCGTCCTACGTGCGGACCCCCACCCGGTTCAGAGCGCAAGCTGCGCCCCCCCTCGGGGGTCCCCATGCCTCCCGTCCTAGGACTCGATCACCATGGTGCCAGGACAAGGGGGCAGGTGGCTGGGGCCGGAGTCGGCACTGCCAGGGACGCCCGGCACTCGGCCCGTTCTCCACCACGTCTGAGGGGACAGTGGTTCTGCCTGATTTCCGGAAAGCTCCTCCCTTGAGTGGACCAGAGAAAGGACAGGATGCCGGTGACACTGGAGTGTCACTTGAGCCCGCCTGCGCTCGCAAGACCTTCCTAAGGGCACAGGACCCAGAGGAATGGATCTGAAAATCAGTGATGGCTCACATCCTGTGCAAGAAACGTGTCAGGATTCCGGAAGGTCGCCCTAACTCTGGCCGGTACTTCCCAACGAGTGACACGTGCCGCAGCAGTCGGTGCGGAGGAAGTTGTGATTGGCCTGAAACAGACCAGCGGGTTCAATGCCAAGGAGAAGAGCCCAGTGCTACTGCTTCGGGTTCTGCACTGCAACTTATCTTCCAGAAACTTCCACTTACAGCAGTGTGGTGGAGGAGTCCCCACCGTTGTCTGAGAAAGCTATGCAAATACTGCCCCTTCCCAGCCCCACCCCTGTGCGAGGCCAGACTGATCCACTAAGATGGGTGGTACTGTCACTTGGAGTTAATCAACAGTTTCCTCAATCCTGCTGGACTCCAGTGCAGTCGGGGCGATGACAGCTCGGACACAGGAGCCCTTGGGGCTCCTCAACGTTGTTAAGAGCATCAGGTGCTCCCGAGACCAGATCCTGGAGAGCCACTGTGCGGTCACGCGCTTCCACAGAGGCAGGAGGTGCTCCCACGGACGAGCAGGGACTGACGGGCCGGGCCGGGCCCACCCTCCCCTGGTCACCGCCACCTGGTCTAGAGGGACCTGCAGGGGGCTGTCACCCGCCCCCACCCCGGAGAGCCGAGGCAGCCTTCCTCCCGCGTCCTCACCGACCTTCAGCTCCCCCGTGGCCACCTTGAAGACCAGCTCCGCCACGCAGCCCACGGCCAGGCGGGCCGCGCCCGAGGAGTGCACCTCATTCCAAATGGTGTCGCTGTCCACCTGCGGAGACACGGGCGCTGCGGTGAGGCGCGTCCTGGCCTGTCACCCCACGCCCCCAACTCCTGGGGGGCCATGCAGCTGGCGCTCTCCCACCAAAATCCCAGTACGGGGCTGTTCACCCCCCTCTTACTAACTACAGGACACACCCAGCTCACATTCGGCCACTGCATGGTTTTGCCAGACCTGACTCTGCTGAAGAAGGCGGGCCGAGCACGGCCTGCTGGGAGCGCGGGGCGGGGAGGGAGGAGCCAGGCCCCTGAGGACCCTCGCTCGGAAAACCTGTTCGTGTCCTGGTTTGTGTGTTTACGGAGACACACGTCTGACGTGTCTGGCTGATGTGGGCGTTCAAGAGGACCAAGAAATCGGATTGGCCAGCTCCGCAAGTCACTCTGTGGGGGGCGGGGCCGGGGTGCCAGGGCAAGGGCACCGGCCACCACCTCCAGGGCGGACGACCAGAGCCGTGGCCGCGCACACTAGAGCGCCCGCGCCCGTCCTCGCGGGGGCGCGCCCCGCCTGTGTCACCTGCAGGGCAGCGTCTGCCGAGTCCATCCGAGAGCCCGCCCTCTCCAATCACTCCCTCCGGGCACTGAAGGCTTGGGGACTCAGACTGAGGCCAGACGGCTGCACGCAGAGGGGACGCAGCCGGGCCGGGCGGACCCGGGCCCCGGCCGGGGACAGAGACCCCGGTCGTTACGTGGGGGGCGGGTCTCCTGCCAGGAGCTCCTGAAGCTTCACCTTCAAAGCGAGATGGTTGAAGGTACAGCCATGAGGGGTTCGAGCCGCTTCCAGAGGAGGCGGCGCTTCTCAACGAGCAAACCTCTGTGCTCTGTAAACAGTTTCCAAACGTCCCGAGAGCGCTCTGAGCTTGGCCGACTCCGCAGCATTAATATTCGACCTTCAAAGGGCGGCTTCTGCTGGGAGGACACCGTGCCGCCGGCCGCGGACGCAGACACGCTGGCCCAGGCTGGCTCCCTCAGTGGCAGGACCCAGTCACCAAAATCGAGGGGACGGTCCTCCGGCGAGGGGCGGGGGGTCCCACTGCTGCCGCGCCTCCCGGGAGGGGAGGGTGCGGGCGTCCAGGGCAGGCTGCGTGGATGCTGCCCCCTGAGGACCAAAGGCCGTACACACAAAACCACTCATCATTTCGCCTCAAAATGTGAGGATCTGGGCTTTGAGGCCGGAGCCAGCCGGGCACAGGCTCCACCAGGTCTCTGTGCACGGCCCCGGGGCGGACGCCCTTCAAGGTCTCGTCCAGAGTGAACGGCTCGAACGGCTCGACCTGGCCGCTCCAGCCCTGAGTACCGGGTGCGGGAGGCCCCGGGGTGGGTGGGCACTCGCCCTGCAGGAGCGTTAACGAGGGGCCCCAGGGAAGGGCAGATGGCCTGCTCCGTCCCTCCCAGCAAACCAGCGGAGGACGGTGCTTCCTGCTGAGATGGAGAAGGGATGTACCCTCGGGGAGCCCGGGAGCTCAGGCGCCGCAGCGCCCACAGGGAGGGGCATTCACCCGCACCGGGTCCCCCGACGGGACAACGGGGAGGATCAGGAGGCGGGCGGATAGGCTCCTTTTATTTGGTTTGAAAATAAGCGCAGTGACTTAGAGCCCTGCTTTTAGCACAGTTACGGGAAGAGGAGTTTGCAAGTAACATTAAAACACCACTCCGCACCCTGAACGCCAACTCCAAGGAACTTTCAGGAAGACGACTGTGTCAGCTCCCGGGGCACGCGCACTCCTGCCCGCGCTTAGGCTCCGGGGGTCCACCTGGCCTTCCCGAGACCCCACCAGGGCCATGGCGCCCACACGGGCAGGGTGCTGCTCCCATGGGCTCCCTCTCCACCCGCTCGGCCCGGTGGGAGCGCTGACCGCAGCGCTCTCGTGCCTGGATGTGAAGCTGGGTGCCGGCCGTCTGCAGGGGCTCAGATCTGGGTGCACGCTCCGTGGGGCCGCCTGGCTCCAGGCCCCAGGCCCGACTTGAGCTTTCTTTTGCAAATTATAAATCCTGCCTTGCCCGGCACGCTGGCCGCAGGGCAGCCGAATCCAAACCTTTTCAAGTCTGGCCAAAAATTTGCCCCGAATTAAGAGGCTGCAGCCCACTTACAACACAAAATAAAATACCTCTAGGGGTTCGGTCGTGGCAGGAGTAAACGCCGTTTATTCTCTTTCTGACGGGATAATTTTCAAAGCAGTGACTTTTGTAAAGACTCAGGAAGAAAACAATTTTGTTTCATTTCCATAACAGAATCCAGACCGGGGGCTCCCGCTGCGATCTGGGCTTACACGCTGCCCCTGCCCGGCTTCAGCGCGGTGGCTGTGCTGTCCGCTGTGGCCCCTTCCCCACGCGGCCGACCGCACTTTCTCGGGCCACAGCACCCCGATGGCCCGCAGCCCCGGCCCCCGCTCTCGCCCCCCACGCCTCTGTCCTCCGGGGCGACCGGAGTGGGGCGGGGGTGAGGGCCCCTCTCCGTTAGCAACAAGCTCTGGCTGTGGACACCTGACCTTCGCTGCACCGTGGGAAGGGCGCGCGTCCGGCCCGGAAACCGTGAGAGGCTCCGGTTCTCGGGAGCGGGTCTGCCCAAGGCCACAGTTACCGTGCAGACGGGCAGTCCCCCCTCCCCCGCCACAACTGCATTCAGAGGTGCAGGGGCCCACACGCACCCGGGTCTACCGCAGCCCGGGCCCCGGCGAGCAGGCTGCCCCTCCGCGCTGGAGGGGAGACTGCCCAGCACCGCAGAGCCGGTCCCCACGGCGTGCCTGCGGGCCCGACTGCAGCCTCCGAACGCTCCCAGGCTCCCGGGCCTTTGAAGCCCCACGTGTGAGTGGCCAGGCGCCCCGCCCGCCCCTGTTTATGGAAAACACCTGGCAGCAATTACCCACTCTGAGGAAAACGGGGCGGCGAGGCCTGTGGCCGCTGGGCCCCGAGAACAAACAGGATGTCATTTACACATTAAAGAAATACTCACCCCGACACCGCCACAGGGCAGTCTGACGAACACCGACGTGAGCGAGCCTGCGGGCAGAAGGACGGCCAAGGTCAGGGGGGCAAGGGCCCAGGCGCCCGCCTGCAGGGAGCTCGGCGCGGCTCCGGAAGCGGGGTGCCCGGGGGCGTCGGCACTCGGGAGGACCACAGCACGTCCGCACACCGAGGGGCGCCCTGGTTTCACAGGTACCAGGGCGTCACCGTGCGGCTGCTGGGGGGCAGTCCGCGGGCACTGGCCTCCCCCTCCCCACGGCAGCCGTCAGCCCTCTGGGGGTCCACGCCGAGCGGTGGGCTCCTCCTTCCGGCCGGAGCTTGAGCACCGAGCACAGAACAGATCGAAAGGCCACGTCCCGAGAGCTCCTGGCTGCTCAGCCACCTGACCTGGCCCCTGGGGGAGTCCCGCTGCCCCCACCCGGCTGGAAGCAAGGGTGAGAGCAGGGCCCGGAGTCTCAGGGAGGGTCTTCCGGGATGTGAATGACAACACCCCCTCCGCACGTGCGAACACGGACACGGCGTGCGGCTGTCCCCCCGGGAAGGCCCTCCCCGGCCGGCGGCGCCGGGCGGAGTCTCCTTTCCCTCAGGGTTCGGGCCTGAGCCCTGGTGACAGTCCTCTTCCTCGGTGTGGCCCCGTGCTGGCTGGCACCCCGCCTAAACCTCACCTGTCACAAGGGACAGAGAGCCGCCCACCCCCCCCCACGTGGCTGCCGTCCCCGGGGCGCTGGCCCAGGACGCTGTCTCTGTGCTCCCACATGTGCCCCGTCCCCACGGCCCTCAGCCCTTCCCTGGCAGGTTCCATAGGCCAGCTTCGGACTCTCTTTTCTTATTTTTGAGGGAAAGAGAGAGAAGAGAAGAGGATTTCAAGCCGACTCCATGCCCAGCACAGAGCCCAGCAGGCGGCTCATACTCCCAAACTGTGAGATCATGACCTGAGCAGAAATCCTGAGCCGGATGCTTAACTGAGCCGAACGGGCACCCCTGGACTCCATTTCTGGGTGTGCCAGGGCTGTGCCCACCACGGGGAGCCCCCCAGCTGCAGCCTGCCCCAGATCCCTGGCCCCTGCTCTGGGCGCTCACGAACCACACCGCTGGGGCCGCGGGGCTGGTCTGCGCCCGCCTCACCCGGCTCCCGGTGCGGACGACACCAGGCCCTGAGCCACTGCAGGCCGCGTCACGGGCCGGCCCGGCCTGCACCGCCTGCTGCACACGTGACACTCATGCAGACTCACGCTCACAGGGCCAGGCGCACGCCACAGCTGCCCCTGAAATCCCAGACGCCGGGTGCCAACCTCAGTCCGCCCCTCCCTGAGCCCCAGCCGCTCTCCTCACACCGTGTCGTGCTGACAGCCGCCGCCTGGATCCGTGGCCCCTGCTGCCACATACCCTGGAGGGTGCCCTGTGAGAGTGGGGACACGTCTGCCTTCCTTCCCTCGTGCCCGCTGCCCGCGCGGCCAGGACACAGTGTGGGGCCGAGGACGGTGGCTCCGGAGGGGCTAGCTCGGCCTGCACCGCGAGTGACCCGCTGCAGGGAGCCGCCAGGGGGGCAGGGGGCGCAGGCAGGTGGGGGCAGCGGGCCCGGGCAGGAGAGGGCACAGACGCCAGGCCTCCTGCTGCCCTGCTCTGCCCCGTGTGCTGGAACAGGCCCACCTCAGTGGCCACCGACGGAGTCCCGGGCCTGGCAGGGAGGCCTCGATCGGCCCGGGGCTGGGGCCGCACGCCGGCTCCCTTCCCATCACGGAACGCGGCGCAAGGGACTTACAGAGCCTCCCCCGGCCACCCCCGGTCTGCGTACATGAACTCAGACAGATCTGCGCGCCTGAGTCCAAGGGAAGGACGCTCTGCTAAGACAGATTTCTATTTTTAATTAGAGCTAACACTGTCTACACTAAAACCATAAACCATCTAAATATGTCGACTTTGCTCATTAGCCAACAACCAAAGACCGAAGTAGAAAGAAAAGGAAGGATCCCCCGCAACCCCGGGTGGGCACCGAGCACCCCCCAGCCACATGACCAGCTCTCCTTCCAGGTGCCTGCCGTCAGAGACCCGGCCCGACCTCCAGGAACACCCAAGGCCGAGGCCCTGCGCCTCAGCAACTGCGAGGCCTTCTCGCACACGGCTGAGACGTGGGGCCTCGATTCAGAGACGGAGGGACACAGCAGCGTTCGAGTGCCTGATCAGGGTTACTCCAGCAAGAAGACAGTCGCCAACCTTCCTACGCCCGCACTGCCAGACTGATGCCGGGACTCCCGGTTATCAGCACAGTCGCCTGGAGTCTGAAAACTGGCCCGAGTAGAGCAAGGGAGCTGGTCAGGTGTCCTCAGAGCAACGGGGATGGCTTTCAAAACAGTGTGCGGCAGCAAAGGAGAAGGAAACAGAACGACACGGCTCCAGTGGGAACCACGCACACACACTCCCAGCACGGGCTCTGCCACCACAAAACACACGCGGAGCACACGCGGCACACAGGCTTACGGCTGCATCCGGGGTGGTGGTGGGGGGCAGGAATGATGACGGGAATACATTTCAACAGAGACCCGGGAACAGGACAGGGGCCTTCAGGAGCCCGTGCTGCTGGCCTGACTTGAGCAAGGAGGGGCGACCCACGTGGACTGGGCCCGGGAGGCCCCCACGAAAGGTCAGCGGCTAGCAGAGCTCCAGGCCCTCCCGGTGGTGCTGCCGCCCTCCTCCCGGAGACCCCACATCTGCCTCGTCTCTCGTTCTTCATCTGGCCTCGGCGGTGCCTGGTCACAGCAGCCGGAGCAACCTAGGCAGCAGGCTTTCACCCACGGCCCGGCGGCCCCTCCCGGCCTCCCCCTGCGTGTCCCCCTGGAGGAAGGGTGTCTGTGGATGCCTCTGCTTGGGCTCCTCCTCACCATTCTGGCTCGGCCAAAGCTGCAAGCTGGGAAGGCCTCTGCCCAGAACTGGCGAGGGGCACCGACGTCGTGGGCCTGGGCAGCCGCAGCTTGCCCTGTGGCTCTGGAGCCCGCCGTGGCTGCTCCACCATGCTCTCTCCCCGGAAACTCCTGCCAGGAGCGCTCCCTGCATTTTCTTACTCTTCCTCCCACTCTCCGACTCCTGCCCTGGTTTTGCTCTGCTTCCCAGGGGACTGAGCACACCTACCCTCTGGCCCGGGGCTCTCTCCTGTCGGATGTGACTGGAGTGCTCTGGGCCTCCTCCTTTCTTGCTACGCTTGTCCACGCCACGTGGACGGGGTAGCTCCTCTCTTTATGAAGGACAGCTTTCGGTTTCTTCACAATGTCCCCTATCTGTCCCAGAAACCTGTCCTCCAAGCTTCCCTGTTTCAGGACCTATTTCCCACTATGTGCTTCCCTCGGGAGGGGGCATAATCCCTGGTCGTCTATTCATAGGACTGAGGACCCAAGAGCCACGGGGAGCTCCAGGCACACGGTGGGCTTAAGAACCGGTGGCTCTCTGCTGGGATCTGGTCAGCTTCCTCTGGGCTGGTCATTCTCTGGAGAGGGGTCTGCAATGTGTGTCTGGGGGACAGGTCAGCATGAGGGGAGCCTGGGGCTGGCAGGGGGCAGGCTGGTGCCACACCTTCCTGGGTTCCTGATGTTCATCCCAGCCAGGGAGCCCTGTGCCCTTTCTGCCCAGGGTCTAGGGTTGGGGAGGGCTCTCAGGACCTCTGGCCAGCCCCCGATGTGACCCTCCCCACCTTCCGTCCCAGGTTCTCTGCAGTGGCCAAGCCGAGCTGCCCAAGTTGGTGGGTGGAGCCAGTGGCTTCTGTCTGCAGCGCTAGCTCCGGGGGACACATCCTGGCACCTGCCATCCAGCCCCAGACTCTCCTGTGCTGCTGGCTCTTATGTCCCCAGAACAAGAGCTCATGCCTTCTGAAAGCCTGTTACTACAAGGCAGTGGGCTCAGGGAGTCCTGGACCGGCCCCCCTGGGACAGAGCCTCCATTTCCTCAGGGCCACCAGCTCCATGCTCTCCAAAGACAAAGGCCACGTCATCCGTGTCAGGGTCCTTAGCGCCTACAGGATTCTAGTACAGAAGACGCACTCCCCAAGGGGATGAGTGAGTGCAGGCGGGAAACAGGGAACACACACGTGTGCACGAGTGAGGGAAGGAGGGAAGGAGTGCGTGCACCAGTGAGGGTCTGAATGAATGAATGGACACACCCATGCGTGCAGGAGTGTGTGCAGGAGTGCATGCGTGCATGAGTGCATGAAGGAGTGCATGCGTGCACAAGTGCATGACGGAGTACATGCAGGAGTGAGTGCAGGAGTGTGTGCATGCATGAGTGCGTGAAGGAGTGCATGCAGGAGTGCGTGCGTGCACAAGTGCGTGAAGGAGTGAGTGCAGGAGTACGTGCGTGCACCGGAGCGTGCAGGAGTGCTTGCGTGCACGAGTGAGCCAACGAGTGCAGGAGTGAGGGTCTGGATGAACGGGGCAGAGAAGCAGGGAACACACCAGCGCGAGCAGAGTGGGCAGAGCGAGTGAACGGCCACACTGTGGTGGGACCCGCCCAGTGCAGCCTGAGCAGAGCCTCAGGCGACACCTGGGAGGTGGCCGCCCACTGCATCCCTCCAGGTTCAAGGTGACTGAGGCTGGGTGCACGGTGGGTGGCCGGGGACCTGTCACGATGGGGGTGGGGTCTGCGCCCAGGGCCCGCAGTGCCAGGGCTGGAGGTCCTGATGAGAAACCCCCTTCCTCCCCCGCTGAGGCGAACACATGGCCAGCAAGGTCCTTCCCGCAGGCCCAGAGCCCCACACCCGGCGGGGAGCCCGCTCCGGGCCGCCCCCGCCTCTCCCGGACCCCGGGCTCGCTGCCCTGCCGCAGGGGGCTGGCAGCCTTGCGCAGCTGCAGAACCCCCAATGCGCCCGCAGCAGCTACGCTCCGTTACGGAACAGCCGCGGCACCCCCACGCGGGCCAGAACCAGCAGCCTCCTCCCGCCCCGACTCAGTACCTGGTGCAGGCTCCGCGCAGGCGCAGGAGGGAGCCTGGCCTGGTGGGCGGAGCTCAAGGGGCGGGGCCAGCGAGCGCGGTAAAGGAAAGAAGGCCTTGAAATACCTAGAAGTTTCTTACTGTCCAGTTTCTGCCTGTTGAGGGGGTTTGTGCCATAGAGCAGCGCGTGCGCCTCCGAATGCACCGTCTGCAGCTCCTCCAGGGTGGCCTTCCGTCCGCGGATGCACTGTGGGGACAGAAGGAAGAGGTGCTCAGTGTCCCTGTGCCTTCAGGGCCTGGTGTCAGCAGAGAATTCCCACGAAAACCGTCACCCCGGAGAAAACGGAACGGCATGCGTGCACGGCACACCATTATTTGGTTCTTGCAAAATAAGTAAATAGCACCCAGCACCGCATTTAAAAAATATTTTTAAAATGTTTTGGAGGCTTTACGGTTTAATTATAACTTTGAAGAACGTTTAGAAAGATAATTCCAACCTTCAACGCTTTAACCTTCCCTGTCACCCAAGTGATTTGGCATCAAATTACTACTTTGCCTTCTAAGCGCTGGGTGCCCTCTCGGGGTGGGTGCCACTCGCTCGGCTCCATGTAAGGGCCCCCCCCCCCCACAGAAGAGGAGCCCCTTCCTGGGGTCCCCGCTGGGCCCATCACCTACTTCAGGTCACCATCTGCATGTCCCTCCCATTTTCCTTTGGTCTGGAAATTCCTCCAGACTCCACAGCTATTGTCATGCTTTCCCCCGGGAATTAACATAAAATTCACTCTTCTTGACTCAGGCTCCTGTTTACTTAAACTTTTAAGAGGAGGGTAGTTTATGGAGCGAGGTTACAGGTCACAGTTCTGGGGGCAACAGTCCTGCGAAATGCCCAGGTCTCCTGAGCACAAGGCAGGCCTGGGCCGTGGGGCTGCTCCTGTGCGCTGACAGCTCCCCCAGGGACGTCGTGGACGCAGGAGATGGAGAGAGCAGAGCAGGCAGGCGCAGGCTGCGGCCACACCTCTGCTGGCCCGGCCTCCGCGCGTGGACAGGGCCGTGAGCTCCATGCCTCCACCACCCAGCCCCAGCCGAGACCGATGCAGCAGCACAGGGAAGGGAGCCCCGGAACCCACAGTCGTCCACCAGATCGAGGCGCCCTGCCTGGGAGGTTCTGGTCCCCAAGTAGCTGGGACCTTGGGAAGTCTGTGCATTGCTGGTCCCTCTAAGCTCTCGTCGAGGGCTGATGCCCACCACCCGCGGCCAGCCCCTGGGCCCCGTGCTCTGCCCCCCGGGAGCCCACATGGGAGCCTGTGGAGGCAGGGATGCCGTATTCCTCTGGGCTGCGTGAAGCAGGTGGGGTACCCCGAGGTCAGCGTCCCCACAGGTCCCTGACGGCACTGCATGGAAGCCGTGTGTTTCACACGGGCCTCCTCCCAACCATCCTGCTGACTCAGGTCTGACCCCACGTCCCACAGACCCCCAGCCCTCATCCACAGGTCCAAGGACGCCCTGCCGCCGCCAGCCACAGAGTGGCAGCACTTCCTGCCTCAGGGCCAAAGGAGGGTGGAGGGTCCGAGGGTCCCATTCTCCCCATGAGCTCTGTCTCATGGTCTCACCCCTACCACTCCTGTCTTCTATCTAAAAAGCCCCGTCAGAGGCCCCGTGCCCGAGGGGACCCTCCAGGAGAGGCCAGAGAGTGAAGAGCAGGTCATGGGGAACGGTCCTTTGAAGGAGGAGCAGAGGCCCTGGTCCCACGGGGCAGGACCAAGAGGACAGGGGGCCCTGGAAGAGCTCGGAGGGGTGTTGCCAGGGTGCTGCTGCCCCCTAGTGGTGCAGCCTCTGGCCAGAGCCCAGAGCAGGTGCCATCCACGTCCTCCCCAGAGGGCACCGTGGGCTCTCGTGCCCCTTCCCCTCCCCCAATCCTGTATCACCAGACAGCTGGTAAAACAGACGGACTTAGGGGCACCTGGGTGGCTCAGTCGGTTAAGCTTCCGACTTCAGCTCAGGTCATGATCTCGCGGTTCATGGGTTTGAGCCCCACGTCGGGCTCTGCTAACAGCTCAGAGCCTGGAGACTGCTTCTGATTCTGTGTCTCCCTCTCTCTCTGACCCTCCCCTGCTCATGCTGTCTCTCTCTCCTCTCTCTCAAAAATAAATAAAACGTTAAAAGAAAACAGACGGACTTAAATTCCCTAATATTCTAGCTTCTGAAGGGGGAACAGGTAGGCACATGGAGACGGCTCTGCTGCCCCCACAGTCCTGACGTCCTGCTGTGGGGCTCTTGTCCTAGTCACTGTGCAGGGCAGCATGTGCCACCCATGTCCTTGTTTTCGTGAGATGGACACAGGTCCCCACTTGGTGGGCATATGGGGGCCCTGCTGCCATTTCCTGCAGTGAGAGGCACAGGGGGACAGAGGGGGGCAGACAGGGGAACCCGGGGGCAGGAGGACAGAGGGGTGAGGGGGGACAGACGGGGCAGAGGGACAGAGGGGTGAGGGGGGACAGATGTGGAAGAGGGCAGCAAGAGAGGATAGGGAAACAGACAGGGACAGAGGAACAAGGGGACCAAGGAGGCAAGGGGACAGAGGGGACAGGAGACAAGGAGGCAGGACAGAGGTGGGCTCTGGGAAGGGAGGACCTGGGGGTTCAGGAAGGCAGATCGGGCCTCTTCCCGCCCCCACGCAGGTGAGGGGCGCCCCGGCGGGAATGCTCCCGGGTCCCCAGCGGCCTTACCTCACACTTGCCCCGGAGGCCGGTCTCCTGCAGCCGAGACCAGATGCTCTGGATGCGGCCCGCGTGCTCGGGGTGGCTGTTGGTGTTCCCACAGGCGCACTGGTGCTTCAGCATCAGCGTGTCGTACACGAGGCCTGCGGGAGGCAGCGAGTTGGCCGCAGGCAGCGGGGCGCCGCCGTCCCCCACCCGAGCGCTACCGGGGAACACACCGCCACGCGCCTGGGAGCCACGGGGCCAAGGTAGCCTTCCGCCCCTTGGGACGATTTGTCTGGAAAATCCAAGTCCGCTGGAGGCCGTGTGCCTGCCCCCAGCACGCGCCCAGGGCTCCCTGGGGTGGGGCTGGGGGAGCACGTCAGGAGGGAAGGTAGCCCAGCTGCTCCCAGCCGGAGCCGTGGGCACTCACGTTCCAGGACGGCGCTGTCTCCCCAAATAAGACATTTAGGGCCCACGTCCAGGTCCCTCTTGTCAGGGAGCAGCCTATCATGTGGTTCTAAGGACCGTCCTAGGTTCGTGGGGCTAAGAAGGAAGACAAAACTTGATTCCTGCCCTCAGAACCTTCCGGAGCAGCTGGGACACGTGTGGGAGCACATGTACAAAAAGGCAGACACGTGTGTCAGAATTAACACAGAACACGTGTCCCCAGCGGCCCGCTCTGCAGCGTCCTTGGGGGCGCAGCTGAAATCACGGTGCCCGCCTGTGCCCAGGGAGCCGGGGGATGGCCTCGCCCTCGGGGTGGGACACCCAGCCGGACCCATCAGCAGCCCGGGCTCTGCTGCACACGGATGGGGACACTTCCAGACCAGTGAGGGATGTCACGGCCAGGAAGAGGCCGTGCGGGTGGACGTATGCTGTGCATCTGGAGACGAGCTGCAGGGGGAAGGGCAGGGGCGTGCTGAGCACACCCCTGACCCCACCCTCCAGGACGCACCCCTGCTCCGTGCCCCTCCTGCAGTGGCTGGGGAAGGCTCAGGCCCACGTGACGTCTGCCGGGGGAGAGGGAGCTGTAGTTACCCTACAGCCAGTCTCCCAGGGTCACGACAACGGGCAGGTCAGGCTGGCTGAATGGCCCCGCTCGGCAGGCGGGGCGGGGCGGGCAGGTGCGTAAGACCTGCTCCCGCAGGCAGAGAAAGGTGCTCAGACCCACGGCTCCCAGTGCTCTGCTCCTGGTGCTGCAGGACAAGGGGCGTCCCCAAACCGAGGGGTCAGGGCTGCAGGTGAGCCCGCTGCCACAGGGCCAAGCTGCCCACCGGCCTTGGGACGTGTTAGTCCCCGTCCCTGTGAGTCAGGCTAACGGGAGTCAGTGCCCTTGCGCTGGAGGAATTCTGGGCTGCCAGCAAGACGGCGTGGGGCGGGGAGGGACTTCCGGCAGAGCAGGCGCTGGCGAAGAGCGGGCCGCCGCGACCCAGGGCGGACACGTGCCACCCGCACGCTGACGGACGCGCACAAACCGTGTGTGCAGGAGAGGGTGTGTTCGGGAGTCTGCAGCGGCAGCACACACATGCGTGTGCGCACACACGGAACACGGCGTCCTCCTGATGGAACAGTTAGCTGATGTTTACTGACCACGTGGCTGGAACTTTCGAGGGGACGCCGTGTCACTCTCGCTTGCAGACGGGATCCTGGAGCCCAGGGACAACCTGCGAGTCTGTGGAGCGGCTGAGCCACGAGGGTGAGCTGGGTCCCTCGCGGAGGCTCGAGACTCGTGGTGACGAGTCCTGTCTCTCTAAACCTATCCCCTAGCTGTGCACACATCTGGGCGGTTTAAACCAGCCCTAAGGGTACCCACCTCCGGGGGTGGGATTCCAGGCAACCGGCAATTTCTCGATGTTTCTACTCTATTACTTTTTGTTTTGTTTTGTTTTGTTTTTACAGGAAGCACATCCCGTTATATACATTCAAAAAGCAATAATGCAGATGAGCCCGCTGGCCAGGCCACTGCATGGGACAAGCTGGCACAAAGGTGCCCCGGGGCCGCTGGCCCGAGGTGGGCACACTGCCACTGCGGGTTCGGGGACTGGGCTCTCTCTTAGGGACAACCATCTTAGTCACCTGGTGACTATTTGTAAACCCTCTGCAGTTTGCTGGTTTTCTTTCTGAAAAGCGATTCGGCCTCTGGATAGTTAGTAATGAAATTTTCCTCTGGATGGAAGGTTCCTTTAACAAGCAGAACTTAGCACATTACGACGCTCCATGGGATGGCGTGCAAACAGGACGGTTTAGAGGGCTGTCTGCAGGACGGAAGCATCCTGCGGCGCCCAGAGAACGTGCTCCTCATCTGTCACCAGAAAGAGCCGCAACTGGGAAGGATGTGAGGAGCGGTCTTACCCGCCCTCCGTCCGGGGGCGGGGGTGGGGGGGCGTGGCTGGGGTGGGGGCGCCCGGGGTGCAGCCCTCCGTCCCGGAAGGGCGTGAATGGGAGTAGGGGCTCCCCAGGTGCAGCCCTCCATCCGGGGCGGGGCTGGGAGTGGGGGCGCCCTGGGTGCAGCCTTCCGTCCCGGGCGGGTTGTGGCTGAGGGTGGGGGCGCCAGGGGTGCAGCCCTCCGTCCCGGGAGGGGCATGGCTGGGAGTGGGGGCGCCCGGGGTGCAGCCCTCCGTCCCAGGTGGGCGTGGCTGGGGGTGGGGGCACCTGGGGTGCAGCCTTCCGTCTCAGGCGGGGCGTGGCTGGGAGTGAGGGCGCCCCGGGTGCAGCCCTCTGTCCCAGACGGGGCGTGGCTAGGAGTGGGGGCGCCCGGGGTGCAGTCCGCTGCCTGACTCCAAGCCCAGGGCCTCAGGCCCGGCCACAGGGTCCTCATCCCTGCCTGCAGGGGGCGGTGCCGTTCAAGCAGAAACAGTCCTGCTGGCAGGTGTCTTGGGCTCCCAGAGGGGCGGGGCAGGGAGGACAACTGGACCCCAAAAGCAGGAGCCGGGGGCTGGCTGAGCCGTCCTAACTGTACCCTTGAGCCACCTGGGCCTCACAGACAAGGCCCCATTTGAAGGTTCGGTTCACAGAAGAGCTGATGGGAAGGACAAAGTCACTGTCCCTGCTGACCACGGATGGAAGGCTGACCAGCCCGCTGGCCACCGGGCCTGTGGGAGGGCGGTCTCTGGAGGAAACGGACCCTCTAGCCAAGGCGGGGTGCGCTCTGCACCCGGGAGAGACCACAGCATCGCGGAAGGAGGGCAGGAGCCTCAGTGATGAACACATCCGGTCCCCCAGCCAGGGCTCAGCCCAGGTCAGGGGCGGCCCCAGGGCTAGCAGGTGTCTGCTCCGGCTGCCACCCCGTCCGATGCGCCCCGTGCACAGTACCTGTGGTGAACCTCGGTTTGCTGGGGGGCTCCTGCACGGACATGGGGAAGGTGGCAGCCGCCGGGGACGACTGTGCCCGCGACAGAGGCCGGTGGCCGCCGAAGGACACGGGGATGCCGGCCGCCTCCATGGATGCCTGGTAGTTCCTCAGCTGGTGGATCCGCTGCTGCTCCAGCAGGAGGGCTTGCTGGGGGGACAGGAGACACCAGCTGTCGCTGCCTGCACGTCACCGCCCCCGCCCTGGCTGAAAGGCTACACGGATCTCTTCTCAGCACGGCTCTGGGCACTGGCATGCAGCACAGGGTTTGGGACTCGCCGGGGCGGCTGCCAGGCCGGGCTGCCTGGTGCCCAAGGGGTCCCTGCCTGCAGGCGGCCCTCCCAGGCCAGCCAACCGTGCCCTTGCTCGGACCAGGAGTCCCTGACGTGCAGCCAGGGACGGGGGTGAAGAGCACAGCACAGGGTGGAAATGCGAACTCTTTCCGTTTGCCACCGTTTGCTGCCCGGCCTCTCACCGGCCCACGCCCCGACCCGAGGGCCGAACGGCTCCAGTGAGGAAATGTCCTGTTCAGGTTCCAGGTGCCCGGGGCTCGGCTGACCGGGTGTCAGGGGGCAGGGACGGGTGGATGTGTCTCTCTGAGGACGTGGGGACCCAGATGGCCAGTCCCCAGGACCCTACACTAGCCGCTGTCCAGCAAAAGAAACCAGGGCAAAATGGAGGTGAATTGAACACAATACTTTCACAAAAACTGTTTCTATGAGTTGGCTTTGGTGAGAGCTGATAGAGTGGACCGAGAAGCCAGAGGTGGACTGCCTCTGAGGGAGGGGCCGGAGGAGCGTGCCGCGTGCCGCGGATGTTGGGGCCCCATGCTCCGGACACAGCTCCGGGGCTCAAGGCTGGCATGGGATTCCGCTTCCTAGGCTCCCCTGGCTCCCCGATCCTGCTGATCAAGAACAGGCAGCCTCCTGGGGCTCTAACACGGGGCTCCGGTTCACTGGCCAGCTGC
This sequence comes from Helogale parvula, assembly GCA_004023845.1. Classification (NCBI taxonomy): domain Eukaryota; kingdom Metazoa; phylum Chordata; class Mammalia; order Carnivora; family Herpestidae; genus Helogale; species Helogale parvula. Next base: position 37,670 of record PJEM01009933.1, on the reverse strand, counting down.
CCTGGTGTTTTTGTGGATGGGGAAGTTTTAATTTTCACTGTAAATTGATACATCTTTCATCAGACTTACGCATCAGTCTCTAGTGAGTTTGGTTACCGTGTGTCCGCGCCTAGGACTGTGTACCGTGTCACACTATTCTCCCAGATCTGTAGCTGGTCACTGCTGCCTCTTAGGCCCCCAAAGGCCCGGACTACCTTTTTGACCAATTAAGAAATCAGTGTCCCTTGGGGTGCCTGGGTGGCTCAGTTGGTTTAGGGTCCGATTCAGCTCTGTTCATGATTTCACAGTTTGTGAGTTCGAGGCTGTGTCGGGCTCTGTGCTGACAGATGGGAGCCTGGAGCCTGCCTCAGATTGTCTCTCTCTCTCTCTCTGTCTCTCTCTCTCTGTCCCTCCTCAAATAGTACTATGTCTCTCAAAAATAAACAGACATTTAAAAAAATAAAAAAAGAAATCAATCTCTTTCCCCCCACCTTAAATGATTACGCTGAATCCTACTAACACTTCGGAATTACTTTAACCTACAGTTTCCAGATCAATAAGAAAATTACCCCTGGGGACCTGGGCTGGCAGTTGGCTAGAATACAGGTGCACAAATGCCCACAGTGGACACAGAACCAGTATCTCTAGGTACAGACAACATAAAACAGCACATTGCACCTTCCTCCCACACCACCTGGGCAAGGGCGGGCACCCTCCTCCCACACCAGCTAGGGGAGGGCGGGCAGAGCCCTGGCCGGGCAGGGATGGGAGGAAGAGGTCCATCACTGTCCACTGATGCCAGCCGCAGGCGCTGCCCTCGGGGAAAGGGCCCTCCTGGCCCACCTGCCCCAGCCCGCTGGCCCCCCCCCCCCCCC